>JAJVSH010000059.1:437473-477081 GCA_021460005.1 Tetramorium alpestre | reverse complement strand
AATCTATGCAGCACGACTGCAACTGTCAGTAATGCTGCAGCCCATTCCGATCTACATATTCGCTTGAATTTTTCCGGAACATGTACACAAAGACGTACACGCCCGTATATTTCATTTTATTTTAAATTCAGATACATCGGATATTCAGGTGTCGTGCTAAACAGTTCGTTCGTCCTCGCTTCGTTTCGTTTGAATGTGTAGAAATGACCAGCATCGAATAATATTCATTCGTAGGGCAAATAAAAGGACAATTAAATGGAACTCGCAGGCGGAGCATCGTCATTTTTATCGACAACGAAATATCTCGCGCTCGTGGTATTTACGTTATCGCGTTACGGGCAGTCTCGAAACCGAAGTTACGGCCGCAGCAACGTAACGTGATAGTAAAGGCCGGTTCGGCGATCCGATAAGCGTACGCTAAAACGCACAATATAACGCCTACAATATAAACGCATACGATATAATGCAATGCAGAGAGTAATGTAATCGTGCAACTTTACATTGGACAATGTAGCCTCACAATTGAGATTCACGGTGCTATTTGTCTTGTCGCAAAACGACGACAAGGAGACTTGGAAAGGAGAACGCTGACGACACGTCTCTGCATAAATGTTAGGTATAATAGTCAGCCAATATGGATGCGTGTCCCGAATTGGACACAGCACCATTGTTCCTCCCGCTCTTGTTCCAAGTGCGGAGCTTAACGGTGTNCGGATAATAATAATACCTTTATGCTAAAACACAGGCCCTCTTGAATGTAATATTTCCCCGTGTCGCAAAGCGATGTGTGTTACATGATTATTCGGGGTTAGTGAAGTAGACTGCGACAAACTTGCACTGATGATGCTGTCACAGAGGCTTATGTAGTTGGTCATTGTGTTGCATTGGTCGCCTGGTTGCGGCCTAATGTACTTGGTCATGGACTTGATCAGCTGCTGTCTTTGAGATGCGACCTGAGACCAGCCGGTTTGATTGCGGCTTGATCGGCAGCCATCTTTAAAGGATGCGACCTGATTTAGTCAGGTTAGGTTGCGCTTTGGTCAACCGTCTTTGAGACGCAACCTGGCTAGCCGTCTCTGAGATGTGACCTGGTTTCATCAAGCTTGGTTGCAGCCGCTCTTTGAGATGCGACCTGGGCACACGTGCTGTCAACATCATCGTGGCCAAAGGGAGCGTCATAGACTGGCACTGGAGTCTTCTTGCAGTCGTACTGCCTAACGGCTTGATACGGCTTCTCGAAACGTCTGTAACTCGTCAGCGTGTAAGCTCATATGGCCCGTATGTTAGTCGAGAACGTGAAGCCAGTATCCGGTAAAATCACCCGGTAGAGTTGGTATTCCATCGAGCTACCCGAAAGATAGTTGCAGCAGTCGTGCTTATATACTTGGCGAACTTACCAAGCGTTCGCAAGTAAAGCTTGTTACGGTTGGCTAGTAGCAAGGATGCACACGGTCGCCATACTGTGTAAATCCAGTTAACAACGTCTGCGGTATAAACTACATTACTTTCTTCAGATCATAGATTCTGTAGATTGTTTGCCACACTCTCGATATACAATCTGCTCTACAATGCGCAATTTTACTTTAATTTTGATGATTTTATAACTTGATATTTTCGCAAATAAAAAAATTTCTGTCTTCAAAAAGAGTCATTTATCGCAAATGTTTATCAAAAAATTTCTTAAAGCATCTAAAACTCAAATATTTCTCCCTTTTTTCTAAGTAATGTTACTACAGCTTTCTTTTTTACGAGCTTTTTTCATATTAAAATATCGATTATGTTTTTAAAATCACCAAGTAATATATCCAAGTTAATAATAAGTTTGTTATGTCATTTTCATTTATACCTTTCATTAAATGTTTTATGTAAAAAGAAGGGCTCGAGAGGGTTCTTTATATCGCCAGCGGAGTAATAATCCATTTTCAATGTTATGTTTCACCATTGTAAATATATATACATATACAAATCTTTGCAGTATTTTATCATTTTCATTATGAACGTGTAGTTTCAATTATAATATTACGGTCATCGCGCTAAGCACACTTTTATCAGAAAACCGGCGCCGTGCTCACAATTATCCCTAAATGAAACGCGAAATGTGTTTCGCAATTTTGCGTTCGGTGCCCCATTCGTCCGTCCATCGAAACGGTATAATACGTTGTCCCGGTCTAAATCACATATGCGCATTTATATAACTGGATTTCTAGAGGGATGTAGGCGGCACCGACTATCAGCTACCGAGGCTTTCTCGTCTGCGTGCAAAAAAAAAATACGCGACAAGAGGGGAAGTGTAGCCGAGCCTCTATTGTTCATTCTGAGTGTGCTCTTTTTTTTCTTTTTTTTTGGACATCGCGCGTGGCGAAAATTCGCGCGGTGAAGGGGCAATTTGCAGCAGAGTCACAGTCGTAAATTGGGCGAGCTGGGAACGCCGGAGTAATGTCGGAGGGTCAATTGATTCACTCAACTGCGAGCTCCTTGTTAAAACCCAGTTCCATCGGAAAGCTTTTCTGTTCCTACAGAAACTTCAAGAAAAACTGACATTTTCGAATTCACTCTCTTCAGAATTCCTTTCTGTAGAATTCATCTCAATTTCCTCGGCCATTATATAAGCATCAATCACAGATGATTTGAGAATTTCTGAAGGAATGTTTTTAATGAGCAATTACAGCATTTAAAAAATACGCAAACTCCGCTTTTCCATGCAAAAAAAGGGACATTATTTTTTTTTTAATGAATATACCAAACAATTTATTAAACTGCGTGACGAAAGTAACCCATACAGTGAGGACGCTTGTAAAATTTATGTGATAATACTCTTTATTGCAGAATTCTACATGCAATTTAAAGTAAGGCTGAAACTAGGTTCACAACTGGCGAAGAATGTAAAATTTAAATACAGTAAATTTACAGCTACATTTAAATTTGAGATGCGCCCGAAGAAAATCTTATTAATTATAGACCTTTGGATTTATGCATTCGGAACTCTTTTTACATACGTCATCGAGTTACCTCGCGATATCATCCGGCTGACTCCCGCGAGACATCTATCGATTACAAGCTCTTGCGCTCTCTCCTCTTTAAAATACTGCGTCAAATTTTCGTACGGTAGATCCCGCGAAAAAAACTTGATCTGTATATGACGGCAAAACAACACAGCTTTTACCGCTTCGACTATGTAATTTCGTCTGTGAAATTGCTTGTTCGTGGCGAAACCATTGATCTTCAAAAGAGACGACGCGGAATAATAGACGGAACAGTTGAATCATATGTTTTTTTTTTACACGGCTACGCAATGTGGTTCAGATTGAACGTTACAGACTAAGATTTCGTAGAAAAATAAGATTTCCTAAAAATACAACAATATCTTTCTCCGTTTTTCACATGAAGAAATATGAAATAGAATTGTTTAACTAGACAATCTCAAATAATTGTACACAGTAAAAAACATTTTGTATTTGTGTTAAAATTTTCCTGTGTAGAAAGTTTTGTGTTAAATTTCTAACACCTAATTTAACATATCGTCATTGTGTTACTTAAACTTTTCTATGTTAAATTAATATTAGCCTTTTTTTAAAGTTAAAATATAACGCAATTTATATGTAAGTGCATAAATTCTTGGTGACATATTTTATATGTTAAAGTAAACAGATGAATTGTGTTACTTTCCTTCTCATAACAGATATGTGTCAAATTGACATAATTCTTGTGTTTTTCATCATAAAAAGATCAAAACTAAAAATACTTTTCTCAAATGTTAAAATAACATTTTATCTTAGTTATATTTAACATTATACATATGTCAATTTAACATAAACTTTGATTCCTGACAAATGTTAAATTTTTGCGTTAATTTTTTTACATATTTTTTTACATATTTTAGATATTATTTTTATTACTTTTTAACACATTTCCTTTATATTAAATTAACACAAAAATTTGAATGGATTAATTGGGATGTGGGAAATGTGTTAAATAATTAACACAAAATTTTTTACTGTGTAGGCGATCGTCTCGAAAAAATACTACAAATTCAAATTCTATTTTTTAATTATTATTTAAAAATAAAAATGTTAAATTTTTATTAATCTATGATAGAATAAAATATTAAAAATATAATTACACGTAGGAAGCTACGTAAGAAATAAAATATACACTGTTACAGATACAAGAAATGATCGATTAATGCATTTAGAAAAAATTTCGATCTTTTTATATAAAAGAACGATCAAGTCCCATAATTGTCACGATCGCGAGAGTTTATTTGCGTTTAAGCTAACTTAGATGCAAAATGATTCTGTCAACTCCGATCGGCACCATTAACGTCAGTCTCCGTCGCATCGTACCTTCCCCTTGAATCCACGGACATTAATCGAGTTTGACGTAACATCCTATTTTCCTCTACCTCAAGATCCGGAAACAGGTTAACTAGATACCGCCAACTTTGCCACCGTGTCGTATCTCAGGAGGATAAAGTATGCCGCACGAGTACTACGATGTAGATCGCGATTCGCCACCTTTGGGGAATTATTTAGTAACAACCGTTGTACATTAGCGCAATGCAAATTATTACAATGAAATAGATGTCACGCGAGAAAAAGTAAATTAAATCTCATCACTTCAGCCAGTATTCGATACTTTTATGCTTAGTAATAACGATGGGCATCCAAAATCCTCTTCTGAGAATTGTCGAACAATTTAATCGTTTAAAGATCCGAATTGCTTTAAATATTATCTGAACTAGATTTTTTTTAAAGTCTCAAGAAATCTCAAAAGTTTTGCACGCTTGAAACTCTTGAGAGAGTTGAAAATATCCAAGAAATATTTCTTTAAAATTTAAGTATATGAAATAAATTTAGAAGTCTTAAAAATAGAAAACTGTCATCTAAGTCTGCATATCAAAAATAGATGATAAAGCTACAACAAAGTTTTATAAAAGAGAAATAATATTTTTTAAACATTCAAAAGTGTTTTGACGACTTAAGAAACTTTGCTAATAATTCCTACGTAACGATAAATACTTTGGACAGAATATTCCTGGATAGAAAGTTTAATAAATGCGTTAATATCCATTTCGTTTCATAACACAACGTATTGCAATCCATATTTTATGCAGCTTCAACGGAATGTTTGTGAATTTCACACATTTTGCACCACGGCAGATTCAGCACAAATAATATTCTCCCGCACTGCTTCCCTTTCAGTTTTTATTTACCGCGTGTTATTGTTAACTGACAAACAAATTCCGGCCGTTGATATAATTCGCACGAGCAAAGTATTATTTATAAAATTGGATTGTCATGACAAGTGTTATCAAGAGATATATACACGGTGGGCAGGAAAACAGGAATGCAATCAGGAAGGAGGTGATTTTATGGCTCAAAATAAATAGAAATGACAGAATAATTTTTTTTTCATTTTCAAGAAGAAAGACCTCGAAAGTTAATCGAATATACGTGCAACTTGACTGATATTTCCATATTTGACTTATTTTGAACCGTAGAATTTGCAATTTTTACTTGAACATAAACAAATATGTGCTGTATTCGCGAAGCCGATTTGTGTCAATTGGATTTAAATACAACATTAAGTTTTAAAAGGCACCTATGCGCTTTTTTATTAAATTCTTCTAATTTGGATTCTAATCAAAAGTTTTAGATAAAAATTTAAAGGTAAAAAGAGTTGCTCTTTCCAAAAATCTAATCAATGAGAATATTAAAAAAAAGAATAGAAAATGAAGATAAAAATATAAGTGACTCTTTTATACTTACAAATATTTAACTAAAAAATGATTTTATTTATCTTCTTGAGTAAAATAAATCGATATAACTATTATTTATATAGTAATAAAAATTCTATTCAAGAAGGTAGATGAAATTATTCGTTAGTTGAATATTTATCAGTAAAAAGGCAGAGGTCACTTTTTCTCTCTCTTTCTCTTCTCTATTATTTCCATCTACGTTTCCAATCTTTATATATTTATAAAGATTTAAAGCAGAAAAGCGATTAGCCTTCTAAGACTTAACGAATTAAGAAGATACAGTGTAATATGCATTTTAATTAATTTTATTACACACATCACACAAGAAAGTTCTAATACATTTATATTAAAGCACTACTACTTTTCTGATTATCCGAATATATTGTATTGAATATTCGCAATTAAGTTTTTTTAAGTGTGGGAAATTATATTTATCCATATTGAAACGTTTCATTTTATTGTTAATTTTATTGTTATTTAATTCAAATATTACTTTAAGTAATATTTTATGTGCAACTATAATTATATAATTTTCCAGTGAAATTTTAACATTTCGTCATCGTTTCCTTCTGTAGTATTTTTCGCATTTATTGTTCGTTTGATCTTCCCCCTTTGGAAACGTCAGAAGCTGCTTCCCGCTCCGCGGAAGATGCATTGTCACCTGCGCCAGTAGTACTTTCTGGTATCGGTTTTGTTCCTTGTCCTTTATTACTGTCCTTGTCCTTGTTGTTTTTCTTACCACCAAATATTTTTCCGATCTTGTCTTTCACATTTCCGAGCTTTCCGATCTTTCCGATCCATTCTGAAGGATCAAATAAGAAGGGAGACTTTCCTTTACCTTTCGAATCGTCTTTCGACTTATCTTTTAAATGTTCTTTCGAATGCTCTTTCGAAAGATCTTTCGAATTCTCTTTCGAATGTTCTTTCGAAAGTTCTTTCGAATTCGTTTTCGAATGCTCTTCCGAACTTAGACTTTCGGATGCAACACCGCCCCAAAACACTTGTTCCTGCGCACAGAATAGCGTGTCATTATTCTCCGAAAATTCATCGATAAGCGATCATATTCGAATTAAGACTTACGGATTCCTGGACCATGGCGCACACCATGACCGCCACAACTATTAAGAGCACCGATACTTTCATGTTGCTATCTTGCGTTGCCAATGCTGTTAATGCTTGCACTGTTAATGCTTGTATCGCAGTGCAGTAGCAATATTTATACCGCGTTGCTGAATAGCGATCTGTTTGCGTCTTGCCACGTGTCTGTTTTGCCACTTGCGTAGCCTACTGTTAAACTATGTTTTATCTATACAGAGAATAATTGATGATTTCCGCATTTTTATCTTCTTTAGCACATGTCACTGATATTAAATTGCCATATGTGTGCATGCGGACGACGTCAGACACGTATATTTAAATAGATTCCGTTTACGAATCTTTTGTAGGAAAAGTATACGACGATCAATTTTAAAAGAAGAGAAAAAACAACACTGTTGTCATTTCTTAAGCTTTCTATTTTTCTTTTTAGCATATAAAATAATAAAGGGACTAAATTGTTATCTCTCACGTTGTAAAATATGACTGAAGTATTTGTGTGTAATTAAATCACTGGATACTTGTATACAAAAAAATTACTTAAAAAATTATTAAAAGAAAATATATGGCACGATATTCGCATTTCATTTAATACTACTTGTGAATAGAAAAGATACTTCCTCTTGTAATCGAATAATATGTCATCACTGACTATCACAGAATATTACAGAAGAGATAATCTACTGTATAAATTATATTCGTACACGCACGTTTCGTATTTTGCAAGTAATGATTTACGATATTAATGTGTTAATTTCTTTCACAGTATACTCGAGGCAAAAATAAAAATTTTGGAACTTTCCAAGGCTGAATGAATTATTCGAAAGTTACTCGAGTGGAAACGCGCGCGGAAACTCAGGATCGATCTCTGCTCAGTCTTCTTGCCGAATTGTGAACTAGAGTATCGTGTAGAATCTACATACCTCACGCGAAGAAGACAAGCAGAAGATTTTTAGATTCTTCGAATTGACACGACTGCGTCTACGTCTAAACCTCCATGCCCGCTGCAGATCGAATATGTCGGCCGGCATTTCACGCGAAGACAAGCATACGGCGAAGATACAAGTCGTCCTTCACGATAAACGCAAATGCTTCGTTTAAGCAACCCCCGACCGATCGAATTTACGCGAGCACGCAGACTCGGGGGTAAATAACAATGAACGTTATTTGCTCTCACTGTCTCGGGGTTCACCTCACACGAGCTGAGCTCGGAATCATTATCGCAGAAGGGTGAAAAGTGACTACGGTATAAAGTCGATTTATGTAGGGGAGAGTTGCCAAATGCGTACCACTTAAGCTATTTTTGGTTATATTTTGCATTTGGTATCTTTTGAAATCCAAATAAACGTTGAAAATTGAAGCTTGATATTTAAGGCACCTATTATTATATGTTAAACCTTTCACTAATAACAAATTAATGAGTTATAAGTTTTTCTGTAACATGTTGCAAAAGGTACAATTTAGCAAACCGGTTGCCTAAATCGTACCTATGTGTCTTCTAAATCGTATTTTCTCAAAAAGTATTAAATTTATGGGTCAAAATAATTAAAAATATAAGATTAATAAAAGGAATCATAAATTAATACTTGTTTTTTATAATTTACCAATGAAATATTAAAAACTTAATAAATAATAGTAAAAATTAATAAATAATAAAAAGCTTAGTTTAACGAAATAAAACTTGCTTGAATACATTTTTACAATTAATATACATATTTTTATTCATATCAATTAGTTTTATTATTACAAATTTTCAGTTTTATATTGATATATTATTGTAGTGGTACGATTTAGGAAACGAGATAGATTTTATAAAAATATCAATGTAATTTTTACAATAATTGTAAATATGTATATACTATGAATATGAGATATTTTAAAATAAACCTTTTTTCAGAAAAATATAAAAATTTAGTGAAAACTGGCATAATTACATTATTATCAGCTATATAAAGTTATCAAAAATTTACATCAGTTGTACCTGATTTTTTTAAATGCTNATAACAAGCACAAAATAAGATATAACATGTTAATTTTTTCGTCTATATTACTCATTTCTCATTTACTTCATATTTTAGTTAATAAATATTGTTTATATTAAATGAAACTATAAAATATTGAAGAGGTAAGATTTAGGAGACCGGTACGCATTCGGCAACTCTCCCCTATATCTAACAATAAGGTATGTATATACCAGCACATTGCAATGTTATCATTACGATATTATCTATGAAGACAGTGAATCGATATTTTGTGAATATTTTGTGAATAACGTGTAATATTCGTAATGAGATATTGCTTTGTCTTTTAATGCGATCTATTTCAGTCATTACCCAAGCGAATTTAATTTTATATGATTAATTTAGAAGTAAATAATAATAATTTTATTTGCCGTCGACNTGTTTTTGTCTCACACAAGCCGAATTCGAAATAAAGCGATGCCAGATATAGAGTTGATTTATATGTAAAATATACATACATTAGCATTTCCTATTATTATCGTGTCAACCGTGAATCAATATTTTATGAATTACGCTTAATATTCGTAACAATACTATTTTACGTACTAACACCCTTAATGACGCAATCTGTTTCGGTCATGAATTCAAATTTAATTTATTCCACCACGCAGATTCGGAAGGAAATAACAATGTAATTTGCTTTCGTATTATCAATGCTTATCTCACCGAATTTCAAATTATTATTGCAAAAGAGCTTTAGACATAGAGCTCTTGATTTGCACTAAAATTTGTATTACATTATCACTTTTTGACGCTATCATTATCATATCAAGTACTAAATCAATATTTTATGAGTTGTGTATCTCGTAACAATACTATTTTATCTCCTAAAAAATGATATATTCCGACTATTCCAAATAAATANATTTAATCCAAATAAATACAGTTAAACTAATTCCTAATTTAAATAAAAATGTAGCAATGCATTTATCTTTTTATTTTTGCACTGTGTTGCGTTACAAAATATTTTCTGCCTATTTTTTTTATTTATGCTTTTTGATATTTGATATTTGATATACATATATATTCTGTTTTATTGATATTTATATTAAAGAAATTTTTAAGTAGGTATTGCTCTGTATTAGTTTATACCATATAATTTATCGAAAATTTATTAATTATAATATATGTTGTACTAAAAAGATTGTCTAAATATATTATCATTAATATATCTTTATAGCGTTTTCGATTTTGAAGAAAAAATTTTATTCGCACGTAGAATGCTTGGTAAAAAATGTATNTAATAATAATAACTGTATTAAATACAAAGACAATTTTTCTTTTACGAAAATCATTTTATGTTCATCATTTCTTGGTCGAGCTTATTCTAACTGTAAAATTTTAATGTTAAAGCAAAATGTCAATTTTCTATCATTTTGTTTATTCATGCTTACAAATTTCTTTTATAAATTTCCAATGTCCGATGCATCTCACCTCATAATTGCTTCGCCGTTGTCTAGTGTTTCCCTTCTTTTTCTTCTTCTCTTCTCTTGTTTCTTCCTCGCACTCACACAACATTCACTCGCGAAAACATGATTAATTACGATCGCACGAGCACTAATCATCAAGAATACGATAATTACACGGCACTATGCACGACGGTGCCGACATTAATCGCACATGACGCGCACTTTATGTCACGACAGAAATATAACGCGAAAAATACGTTCCATACGCAGCGACTGGTAAATAAACGAGGCGACAAAGAGTTTTTAATAAATCATCAATATACAAATGCTCATGATAATAAGCACCAAATGATGAATTGAGCAAAATTAAGTCTCAATTAAAATGCAAGATTAATTACAATGGCACTTATTACGCGACGCTAACTCGACTCGGTGTCGACTTCGTTTTGCACCTGCGATGGGTCCGTTAATGAGCGATAAATTTGAAAATAATGTCGGCGACTTTTCATTCTGCGACACGACGTGATTAATAAAATTGAACTAATGAACTAATTAAGGCACGGTGGACCACCCGAAAGTATATAATCGGAATTCAGCGTTGCGTGATACACATCTCGAATGGAAATCCTGCGAAAAGCATGGATTATTCATACCCTGATATATATTGCCTTTCGTTACTTGAATTACTCGATCCTGCGATTTACGTACGCGATTCCGCACTCTCAATCCGAGAATGTTGAACAAATTACATTCATATCGACAAAAATTCGAAGTGCGAGACGCGAGATATATTCCGACCCAAGCATCTCTGAATAAACAAGCGTCGCTCGGAAAACAAATATCACAGAACAATAATTTATAATTCCTATCCTTCGCGCTTCGAATTTTTACGTCAGATGCAGATAAACGCGCAATTTTGCGTATCCGCCCCAATAAACAGTTGTTGTCGCTTCGATGCGGAATAGAGTTAATCGCGCAGAATAGCAATCGCCAATTGTTCCTAGAAAGCGGTCACAGAGGTAAAGTTCATCTTACACGATCTCTAACTCGTTAGATTTTAGAATAATATTTTGTTTCTCTGTAACTTTACATTATGCATTCTTCAAATTTGTTTTGTATTGTACTGCATATGAAATTAGGGGATTTTATCTCAAATTTTGCAATACAAATCGTTCATGGAAACGAAAACAACTCGTGCTACCTGCTCACTCAACTATTGTGGAATGATTACACGGCGATCTTGTATAGACACTCAAAACTACGATACACTCCAAGGCCGCAACATCAACAAAGAGCCATGGCCGGCCGCTCTGTTGTTGTTAGATATGTAATAAGCTGTCGAAACGAAATAACTGAATATTCTATCTTGTATAATAAAATAACAGAATAAACTTGAATATTCTGTTTTTCACTTTTCGAATTAATTTCGATGAATCGTAAAACAAATCCGATGTTTATCCAAAGAATAAAATACATGTTATTCAAATGGAAAAGATATTTATATAAATTAATTCGTTGCTGTTATTTATTCCCCGATAAAATTTTATATATTAGAGAGATAAAAATTCTCTAATAATATAAGTAATACAGTTTTAATGAATCAAGAATTTTTGTTAAATTTTATTAAAATACAAAAATAAAATAAATTTATCATAAAAATATGGCAATTAATTTTTTTATTACTATGTATTTAAATCACACAATTTATTCCGCTTTTCATAAGACGATTTTAAATAATATTATAAATATTAAATTATGAAAAAGATAATATAATGAAAGTATGATTTATAAATATATAAATTATAATTTCGCACCTTCTTTAGTCACAGAATAAATTTTATTCTTTAAATTTAGATAGCACATTTAATAATTTCTTAAAAATGGTATAATAAAACAATTAAATTTAGATATATTTAAATGTAATTTATTAAAATAAGGATTAAGTAATTTGCATAGTAGTAAAAATTTGTTATTAATTATTGTTATTAACAATCAACTTGTTAATATCATATTGTTAATAATTAATAATTATATATATCTTGTTATATATTTAATAATTATATATATCTTGTTATATATAGGATACGTATAAAAAATCAAAAGATAAAATCACTGCTTGAAAAATTATTGAATAAAATTATTGAAAAATTAGTGAATTCGACATTTTATATTTATAAAATCAGTATATATTTTTAACTATAAAATGGAAAATTGTTAGTTGTATATTGTTTGAATGCATTGTGTGCACGAATAGTGTACTTCTTGCAGAATATTTAACGTCTCCTCCATTGTCATTGACAGAATCAGATTTATGTAATGCCGCTTATGTAACTGCATGACAAAAAAGTAGACTACATCCGAGAGTTAAATGTATAAAATGTCTGATAATGCAAGCATTATCGACATCTTGGACTACTTAAGTCGTTTTACATACGACAAAAAGTAACGCGATCGAGAAGCTCGATATGAAAATCGGATGATTATTTGGATAAAAGCTCTTTCTGTATTCCAAATTTTGTATCAAGTTGAAAATTTCAATTTTATGAGCTGTTGCTATCTCGAACTGGGTCATCGATTTAATTTTAGTTTATAAAGCTAGTGCGAAAGAGCCGTTCGATAGAAAGGACATTTTTCCGTCAGATCATACTTTACATAGAGTGGCATGGACTATCGTGAAGAAATTTCTAAGACTGTTCACTCGAATGACTTTCGTTGGAATTTTTCTTATCAAGATGGATGAGTTCATCGAGTAAATACATTTAAGATTTAAGTAAATCTGCAACCATCTAATGTATAATATTATCTTTTTTAACATCTTGTTAAATGTCTTCAAGGACACGAAATAATATAAAGATGATAATTTTCATGCAAAGATACAAAAATTGTCAGCGGTAAATGATAGATGCGTCAAACGCCTAACGATAAGTATTACGATGAAGACCGATTAGGTTTGTAAAAATGCTTATTATCGTTATTGATCTTAAGAGCTCGAGATATCTACGTTCCGACGTGAAATAAAAGCTTGATGGACGGCACGTTAGCACGTCGAATGAAGACTCGAGAAGAAGTCGTTTCTCACAGGCGTTGCCGGCCACGTCGTAAAAATGCACACCGTACAACGAGGCCAGTTTTCAACGCGGTATCGTCTTATCGTGTAAAAAGATACACCGTACCAAAGAATAACCGCGATACATCACGGCGCCGATCGGATTTCTGATAAAATTTTATATAGAATATCGTATAGCGGGAAAGCGGGCGCGATGGAATTCCGCAAATAAGAGAGAACCCACTCACACGGGATCTACAAATAGACGACATATTGTTGTGCAAAAAAGATGTGATAAAATCCGGTCATATAGCCCTTGGGATATGAACATCCGTCCAAAGATCGCAACTTGCTCGATTTAGATTCTAAATTATTTCCGGCCCGGGGTGTTCAGAGTCGCGATATTGTTAGTCGCAATCGACAGATCGAAGTTTTCCGGTTGGTTTGGTTCGGCCGAAAATCGGAAGTCCTACACATCTAAATATTTCACGCAAACCTCTGAAGAAAATCGTCGCGACAATTAATGATTTGTAATATCTGAAATTTTTATTTGAAGCAAAATTTGAGAGGCATCTGTAGCAAAGCAAGTGTCCTGTAATTTTAATGGATAGTAATATTTATGCTGGCGTTACTTTTTCATCACCCGGTAAGTAGTAAATTCTAAGAAAGCACTGAATTCTCAGAGTACATATTAACATTTCACAATGTTGTAAATTCGCGCGATAGCGGAAGGGAAATTCTGAGGTAACAACCTTGACTGTATGCGGTTAGAATTATTGTCTTGTACATAAAGTACGTAAAGTACATTTTTCAAGAATGTAACGGGCGCACGTAGAAGTTTAAAGTGGCGCACGTTCTCTTAACAAACTTACCGCTATGCTTAGATTGAATTACATAATACATTTACTTACACTAATTGTAAGAAAGAGAATTGTCACGAGAGGTTACATTTGTACTAAATAGAAAATTCAACTTTGAATTTATCAACGTGTTTCAATATTGAAATCGAGCGCTGTTTCCGCGCATGGACCCGTCATTCCTCCTCCTCTTTTGTGGATTACCGCATTTTTGCATAATACCATCCAATTTTACGTTACCTCATCGCAATATTGTCGATTGAATATATATCCGTTCACCATTTTACTGTCTTCGCGGTACCAAACCCATGGGCCACTTTCATCCCATACGCATTAAAGGCGATATTCTAAGAGGTAAACGTCGGGCGATAACGACGACGGGCGATCTTCGACGCGAGAAAAAGAAAGAGAGAGCAGAGGGTTGTGCCCCGGTAATTCTCGTAAAGTCCGATAGATCGTTTAATATCAAACCGAGCGGAAAGACGAAATCAACGTCAACCTGTAACGTATCCAGTCGACGGGCATATATACGGTAGCGCCAGCGCACCGATATCCATGAGCATAAACGGCTTCGCCGTGCGGATATGTTCCGCAACTGTGGAAGTAGAGGAATGCAAGTTAAGAGCACCGATTTTTCAACGGCAGGCGAGGATTCACGGGAACGTTTCCATAAGGATAAAATGAATTCAGCCGGGTCGCGAGACTTGCATGTAAAGTAAGGCAAGACCGTTCGTACTCGTTTAAAGACATTTTAAAAACAATTTACGTGAAATTACGAGGACACTTTATCGTGTATTGCATTACGTCATTTAATGAGTTCAAGGAAGTCATGCTCGAAAGCTTCGTTTGAATTTTATTCATTTTTGGAGGGGAGAGGGGGCTTTTAGAGTTCATTTCGCACAGCGAGAAAATAACTCGCTCATCTTAAAGTCGAGAATTTTAAATATATAATTTCTTGTACTTCTTTTGCGACATTTAATTTGGGTCACCCACACGCCGGTACTTCTCGCCGCGGAATAACCGAGGAATTCTCTATTCTGTCGATCGTATCTTCCACGCGAATGAGACCC
The DNA here is from genome assembly GCA_021460005.1 of Tetramorium alpestre. Classification (NCBI taxonomy): domain Eukaryota; kingdom Metazoa; phylum Arthropoda; class Insecta; order Hymenoptera; family Formicidae; genus Tetramorium; species Tetramorium alpestre. The sequence goes on along the minus strand of JAJVSH010000059.1, from coordinate 461,825 downwards.
GTTCTTCCGCAGTGGCGCGACACATCCTCCGAGCGGGTGTCATTTCGAGAAGGCATATTTGCGGTGCTCGAATGCAATCGTATGCGGCATTCGGGATATGGAAAACAGTAGCAGACGCTCAAGATGCCAGAAGCGTCACAACTATTGTTAGACCGCACCTAACAGAACTTACGCATCTATTTAGTACCGCGCCATTGTGGCGGTCCTAAGAAATGGTTGCGACGTCGTGCGCGCGGTACCTTGCCGCCTTATTGCTGTTGCGAGACACTGATTACGAAATATAGGTCATTTAAGGTAGTTGGAGAACACCCTCGAAAGGCGAACACCTTGGAATATATATAGGGTGATAAAAAGCGGCGGGATTTTAAAAGGTATCGGAAATGATACATTTTCGAAAAAGCGTTTCCAATAAAAATTTCTAAGGAGAAGACATGAAGCGTGTAACAGTTTCTTTATGACGTGCGCTTTTCGTTGTAGATACATTAATGTCATGAAAATTAAATATTTTAAATGTACATTTACGAGAGATTTCATATTTTGTCGTGTTTAAAACATCAATAAACTATTAAATGTTTCCTATTAAATTATTTATCTTTTTTTTACGATTTTACTTTGATGCTTTTACATACAAACATGACGAGGAAAATATAATTATATAAAAAGAGATTAAATGGTTCTATGTTAAAAAAATATTGATAACGCTTGTCAAACACACATTTTATATATTTATTATATATTTTTCTTATAGAAAATGTATGTTATACAAAAACCTCGTAAAATTATATATTCTCTTTAAAACTGTAAAATTTTCGTTTAAAAAATTTTAAAACATTCTTTTATTTCGTTATATTTAAGAGTTTCGTTTTTTCTTTTCTCACACCGTGTATACGATACGATAGAACACAATGTATCTCACGGGATGAAATATCGGGGAACTCGAGAATTATCCAAGAGATCTCAGAATTCTAGAATACGTCTGAGCATCTTAAAGGATGTATTAAAAATCAAGATTCTCGGAATCTGAAGCATATCTGTATATCTGAAGCGAAAAATTAAATATCTAATAATCTCTAAAAAAGTGTCACTTATACATATACTTTATGATAAAACGAATGGAACGACCGTGAATATCGATGAAGCAACCGCACTGGAACGTTCGACATGTCAAATATCTCCGTGCGAAAAAAAATTCCGCATTGGTAAACGTCGCTTACCATCTCCGTTCTCCCTCCTGACAGTTTTTAACTATAATGCTATTTGTAGCTCTCTCAAATTGATTTTGCGTTATCTGCTTGTGTTTCCGAATGCGAGAACTCGGAAATGTCGCGGCAATCTGTACGCGAAAAGAGTCCGTAATGAGCATCGGGGTTCGATAAATCGATCGGAATGCCGACGTAGCAGAGTTCGAGACCTAATTATATAATATTAATTACCCTCGAAACGTGTCGACGGGAAACAAGCTTGATTGTAAGGATCTCCTCTCTTATATCGCTGGGGACGTAATTCGACGTAAGATAGATCATTCCTTCGATCATTAACGGAATTCTTATCTGGCGATAATGGCAGTATTGGGATAACGCGTAATATGAATAATAGTTATTCGCGCGTTTGGTTTATCGGCCGACGACGACCATTCTATAAATCCATCAATGATGGAATTTGTCTCGTGATAAATGACACGGTAACATCCGAGGTCTTCGTCCCGAAAGACGGCTTATGATGAATGACATCTTTTTATGCTGGCTGAAGAAAATTTGCCCGTCAAGAGAGAGGCTCTTAATCCCGCTTTAGATATGATCCGTATAACTCGCGAGAAAACTCGCGATACAATATCTATACATAATTGTAAGCGACACGTCCCGCAGAAATAATCTCGTTTTCCATTCAATCAAGACGTGATTGTAGATCGCGCTCCGAGTGAAAATTGTAAACCCGTCACGCGAACAACGTCTCGCGCGACACACACCTTCGCATAAACGTCGAAACGCGCACAGTTTAATTTCGCTGTCATTAATTTTGATCGTAACGCGTCGTCTACATTATCAAATCCGAGCATTTAACGATCGAACGAATATTAAGCGGGATAAGATAAGAGCGCATCATTTGTCGTCCGATCCCGGTTACCTTTCTCGAATAGACGGCAATAGATTAAATTACTCGCGCGACAGGTCGCCACGAGCGGTACGCTCGGGATTAAAAGTGATGTTGCCGGTGGTTTCGCGCTGAAGGCAGCGGCCCGTAAAGGATTAAGCGAGTCTCCGGATGGACGGGGAGGAAGGATGAAGAAGGAGGGGAGGGGGGAGGGAGAAATTGCAGCGATTATGAGACGTAATTCGTCTCATAATAAGACGCCATTGTTGAGGCAACTCCCGGGGTAGCCGCGTTACGTATGCATTAGCCGGGGCAAGTAGTTTGCATACGCAGGGCGGAGCAGCGCGCCGACACGTGTGCGCGATCCATCGTTTTCCGTGACGTAAAGTGACCACACACACACATACACACATATACACATACATACCTACCTACATGTATACACAAAAAAACACACGTTCCTTTACGACATCGTCATCGAGTACAACGCACTATGCACTTCAAGACCCCGTCCTCCCCGCTTACACGCGTCTATATGATACTATTATCGTTACACCTGGTTCGAAATAATGTGAGCTTGAAAGAGGCGAGTTTAAAAGGAATGCGCCTCATTGTCGCGTCTCGCGAGGACGCTGACACGCAGCGACGAGGGCGGATACCTCCCGCCGCAGTAATTATCATGTCGCACGTGGCAACGAAGCCGCTCGTGGCAGTATATCGACTGATCCCAGAAAGGCTAAAGCGGTAACGTCCGAATTATTGACTAAGTACTCGGAAATTATCAAGTTAATTAACGATAACAATTAAAAGATCAGAAAAGAGACCGGGGTCTATTTATATTCCATTAAAAGAAGAAGAGCAGTGTTTGTTGAATAATGTATAAAAGTAGAAGAAAGAGAGGTAGCTCAATTTGCGATGCGATAATATATCGATGTAACTTACTGCTGTACAATCTGCTGAAAGTAGCAACGATACATAGTATATGTGCGGAAAAATATTTGAGGCCGCGATGCGATTTACTTTTCATTGCGCACCGCGAAATTGATATAAACTATTCAACGCAGCGTAAGGGCGCCAGATAAAGTAAATAATTCATGGTACAACCTTTCCAATGACATGTGGGCTCAAACGTGATGTCGCGCGGTACCCTAGGATAAGGATGGTAATTTGTTCCAGCGCATGATGCACTTCCGGTACACTTCACACCCCAATAATTCGCTCGCCTGTAAATTTTTCCTCCTCGATGCGCGGACGCGACGCGACGCGACCCGACGCGACGCGAAATTTCATCCGATATAAGCAATTTATGAGGATGGCGCTCTTCGTCTTCTGCATGGAAATTTGTCACCGATGCGGCCGGGGTTTTCAGGATGAAAAAAGGGATTTTGTCGCGAGCGTGTCCCGCTGCAGAGAGCTTCGAAATTATAAATTGGGTGACATTTAGAAACGGCGAGAGATATCGCGTCTCCTCCTCGAGAGTAATGAGAAACGAAAAATGCATCCTCGCGCTCTATTTCTGCGCGAGCATACATCTCACATCCGAGAATATCACGCGAGAATATTTCGATCGCGCTGCGAAGGAACGCGTAGCGAGAGCAATATCGTTAAAAGAATAAGAAATAAATTCACTCGCAATAATCAATATTTATTCGGTTCCATCTCGCGGTTTGCGAGACGGACATCCGATGTAATTTTCGTGCAATCTTTCGCCCCATCTCTTGAACTGTCAGTCTCGAATGTCTACGCGGATAACTCTCTTCATCTGTCCGACCAAACTTTGTCCAACAACGGGGCTAACGCGATTTCAGTTCGTCGCGAGGTGTTAGGAACGGGAATCTTGAATAAATTTATACGCCACGAAGAAGAGAAACTTTCTCAGGTTTCCCTGCATAATGTATGCGGGCGAGTAACATTCTCCCTGACCGAGTGTGCTGTTTGCGGGTTAAAGCAAAAATGAACATCGGCTCTCGACCCTCATAAACTCATCAGAATCTCTTCGCAGGAATCTTGTCGTGCTACATGTTTGCCCGTGTTTAATTACATTTATGTAACGTCCTTTTATCCGCACACGTGGCATTAACATGGAAAAGGTTTCAGGAAGTTGTAGAGCATATAACTCGTTTTAATTTTTGTGATAACATTTACATTATATTTTGAGGAATTCGATATTCAATAAATATCTATTTTGACTTATCTTTAATTGCCTCTAAGCAGGAAATAAGTGAACAGTTCGTATGCTACTTGCTCTCGAAAGAATTTCAGTAGGATCTGAGTTTGTTGATAGAGACCCACATAACTCCATTCGACAGCAACACGAAAGCAATAACGGGCTTTAAGATTTCGAAGGGACGATGATCGCGACAGTCTCGGACAGTTGTTTCAATAGCTGAGCGCCGAAAAAGCTGTCTCACTATCGGTATTAATCGCGAAATCGTGATTGATGGGGCCGAGAAAAGATGGCCAACAGATTCCGTGAAAAAAATCATCGCCTCCCTATCAACCATGTGTCGATCATGTTCGCAATCAGTGATTGATGGGATTTCAAAATGCGTATTTAGAAAATTGCTCACGCGATTGACCGTCTGTATTTGCGATATAAGGAAAGAGACTCGAAAGTAGACTTGAAAGATTCTTGGCAAGATTCCTGCAAATAGGCAATAGGAAAGAATTTCATTATTATTTCACAAGTATATGTTTTTGCGTTCATAAATATCAGTTTCGGAATTTAAACGATGCTGCGTAGGAAAATTGTATTTTTAATGAATTCCTTTTGTAATACAGGAAAAAATATTGGCATTATTAATTATTAATATACCAATTTATAATTAGACATATCAAGAAGAAGTGCTACGGAAACACGTTACAAAAGATCCAAGTCTTTTTTTAAAGTTTACAAGCAACATGTTCAGAATTTGCTCTCAATACTGCGGTAACTGTATCTGTCGCTTACGTTCCTCTTCTCCTTTTCCACGCTCGCTATCTCTTACGCGCAACTAACTTTAAATAGTTAAGTCAATAGCTCGAAATTTACCGCCGGTCCTTCTCTCTATACTCGGAGCGAGCATGAACACGTTCAAAAAGTTGTCAAGACGTTACGGCGTATCGCGAAGTTCATGCGGCCTCGGGCAAAAACATTTTGAATTTCGCTACCCGTTCCTTCCGTCGTGTCGTCACGTCTTTTTTTTAAGATCTACTATCTAGACGGTTTAGTGGCAATAAAACGCACGACTTTCCTCACGACGGAGCTACGTGACGTCAAGCAAGAAGTCTGGCTGACATAACCGTATAGTACATCACTAAGGAAGTAATAACTGCAGGCTACTGCAGGTTCACGAACTTATCTACCTTGTCTCTCGCGTGCTCATCGTGTACGTACGCTCATAATCGTCTTAAATGACCTTATGTAAAATGTATTCCATCCCTGCTGCACATTTCGATCAATTTCCGTCAAATACCAACCCCATCTTGCGGAATTGTTTATTGTCACGCCCAAGATTTTATTCAATTTCGCTACGCGGGTGTTTTCTATATTCTCTTTCAAATAATTGTATACAAAAACTGTGTTCGGCGTCAAAAGAAAAATACGGAGAAATGGACTGTAACATTGTTTGGAAAAAATCTACATTCTGTTAGTGTGTCGCGCGTTACGCATTGAAACACACAAATATAATTGCGCGATGCACGTGCGTAACAAAAAAACAAGACGCGTTATTGAAACAATTTCGATTTCAGTAGTCGCACGAAAAGAAAAATACCATTTTTCCATATGTGTATGAAATGTGTATGTTATCGCGAACAGATTTGTAGGAAAAGAAAAATTATTTTAATTCTTTATTTTTCTTACATAGCCTACAACGTAATTATAAATTATTATGTAATTATACTATTTTTAATTATCCCATTTTTTAAAATATTATTTGATTTACTAATGTTTTAATAAAATAAATTTAAAAGAATTTCGGTACTTTTATTAAAAATAAAATGTTATGTTACTAATGTAAACGAAACTGAAATGTTATAACTTTATTTTGAAAATAAAGCCGTCTAACCGTTTGTTTCATTAATATTCAATATTATTTTACTTTTACCTTTAATGGACGATTTCATGCTAAATAGCTTGTTAACTAATGATTGGGAACATTTGACAGTAACAAACTATTATCCATATGGATTGAAAGTTTTATGACTTTTACGTGATTTGACGACAGCTAAACTGCCCAAGAATCACGAAATTGGCATAATTGTATCTACATTCAAGAGAGAAGGAGCTCTACAGGGTGGTAGGAAGGGAGCATCTATCTCCCTTTCCTTTGTAATTTTTTGCTTCCGAATGGAAGGAGCGAAACAAAGCTGCGCTCGCGCTCTGAAAAGCCTCTCGCGGTTTTTTCCTCCCGCTTTTCTTTTACGACGTCAGAACGGTCGATGAGGACCTCTCAGATGGAATGAGATTTCTTCGACATGGAAAAAGCAGCGAATTTAGGCGACAACATATATCAGTAATATATTATATCTTCTCTCACTTGACCTCAGTTATCGACTCGCTGACTTTCCTCTCGTGCTTATTACGATCGAGAATAATTGTATCATTTATATCAGTCGCAAAAAAAATGGAGCGTTTCCAAACAACTGCGAAAAATTTTGAGATTGGATATCTCTCTATAAATTATACGCGATACTGAACAATTTTTCTCTCGATATCCCGAGTAAATTAAATTAACGAAGCAGAGTTTCAATTTCAGCGAATTATAATAACACTATCAAATTGTCCATTTTGAAATACATCATTTTACGTATCATTCAATTTTAAAACTGCTGAATCTTACGAAAACGGTTATCAGTTTGCCTCTATCTCGATTTGCTCTTGTTTGAAAGAGTCATCGTGTTCGTTTGAAACGTGTAACAAGCGTAATGCGAAAGGGCCGGTTGTACATCGAGTAAATTACTAAATAAATTTTCTCCCAATTTGCCGGCGACGTAGATTTATACGTGTAAATAATTAGCGCCAAAGACTTTCGGGACACGCAAGTGGCGTTTTGGTGAAAATTCAGATATTTAAAGCAAGCCCCCAGTCGGGGCTTCGTTACGAGAATCGTGTATCGTATAATAATTCGTCTCCATTATACGAGTGTATTCGAGCAACGGCGGGGGATGAAAAAAGATTACGTGTGTTATATCGTGCACGTCCACAGCTACAGATAATGTCGGCGCGTGCAAATGACCATACACGTGATACGCGCGTCCGCACGCGCTGCGTGACAGAAAGCCACAATTTACCAACCGCATTTCCACCGTTCTCATATGCATCTCGTCTCTCTCTCTCCCTCTCCTCCCCCCCTCTCTCTCTCTCTCTCTCTCTGTCTGTACACCGCTATACGTACGAATTTCTACGAACTGAAATCGTGGAAGATATAATACATCTCGGTTTTTCGTCGAATTAAATGTCAGCTTTATGCATAATGCAACGCGATATTTTTAATGCATCATTTCTGCCTTACCGAACGCTAATGAAATTCCCGTCATCGATCGCGCCCCGTTCGATATTCGTACACACCGAAAATAGCAATGAACCTTGACACAAGAAACCGAATTTTGAAATAATAGTTGAAAGGGAGACAACGAGGGCGACAATATTTTTCGACATAACATCTTTTTCCCCGATACATTTCCTAACTAAAATTAGAAAAATGGAAAAAGTAGAGAAAGAACATATTATATGAAGGCCGAGCCGTATAAAAGGATTGTATAAAACCTAAATATAATATGACGATATCAGACACGACAAGAGGGATCGGATACGAAAAAAATTACAGGCAAATATGTTATAACGGAGAAAAAGTCGATATTCTGGTCTCAAGAGTGGGTTCTTTGTGCGAAATTTTTGCATCGCCGCGGCACACATCGCACGTAGACCTCTCGCACGACATCCGAATCACTTGGGAGCACCCAATCTCTGACTGGAGTTGACTGGCAGGCAGCGCAGGCACGACGCCTCGTACAAGATTGGGAACACACGTCTACGTCAGTTGGCATAGCTCTTGTCGTTAAGGGATTCAACTTCGCGCACGTTTTCCCCGGACGCTTTTAAGCCATTATCTGGCGCGGTCAGAGTTCCTTTTGTCATACATCAGCGGCCGGCTTGGGGCCAAGTCGAAAGATACAGAGAATTTCACCGACATTTGTGCGGCGACGCGTGTGATAACTCGTCTTCCGATGTGGTGAGCGGTCGCAATAAGCATAAACGCATTCCTCTTGGTTTTCGTAAGCAGAAGATATATTTACAGTTTATGCAAACGGGAAATTCCACTTCTATATGTTACACATTGTTGCAAACCCCTTTGGTTTGAGTAGCAAACTCAAATGATTAATAAATCAAAAGGGGTTTCGAGCCATAATTAAGTATTCGTCTCGATAAAATTTATATGATAAATTACATATTAATTAATTTCATATAGTTTATAAATATATGTTAATTACTGTTATATTAATATACATATAAATAAAATTAAAACCTAAAAACTATAAATCTTCGGTTTATATTTGAACCATCTGTTTTGGTTTAAACTTAAAGCCAGTGATGAAAATATCAAAATACACTAAAATAGCCTCGAATAATTAACAAAGGATAACACACTATTTTAATGGACCAAAAGATAAGCAAACATTTTCTATATTTATATAACATTCTGTATTAATGTGATTAAAGATATTCTGTTAAAGTTTCGACTGAAACATTTTAGGAACTACTGGGAATATCAAGGTATAACGTTCGCAAATATAATAGCATTCGTGATGTAACATAGGCTTGTAGAACAATAAACCCCGCGGATAGATTCTAAATCCGTGCCTCTTGGCGAATTAAACTAGGGTCTAAATCGGTCAGTCGACCGCAGAGAAAACACACACAGCGCTGCACGGATCGCTGAATAATTTCATGTCAGCCGTTCTAGTCTGGAAATGAGTGACCTTTCTCGGAAATTATGGGAGAATTGTGGAACTCTGTTATGCATATCGGCACGGTTCTCATTTTTCGCTTGCCGTTACTTGACTGCCTTCCAATCGGGTGTGTATCAAACGGGATATTATTCCTACTTGCAATTTTACTTCTATCATTGCTGCCGTGGCAAGTTTGATCGCGAAGTTGGCTACTTATCTAATTCGAGATGATTTCCCTTTAAAAAACACAAGTGCCTTCAAAATATCGCGTTTGTATTAAAACTACAGTCCGGCAAATATATCGACCGAACATGCAAATCACCGCTCCTCTGCGTGAAGTATAAAATTTCAAAGTAACACGGTAAATAAATATTTTCTTCGACTATGAATGGCTGCTGGAGAAACTAGGTAAAACGGCGGCAAAGACGTTGTTTACCGAGACATCAAGTAGCACTGCGAAATAAGATAAAGTGTCAAAGTTCGCGTTCCGTTTCCGTTCTCTCTAACAAACGTGCCGGTTGGCGAGAAACGCGCAACCAGGGCGTCGATGAGTTCTCCGAAGACAATACAGAAACGAGCAAATCGGCTAACGTTAAGATGATTATTGCGAATGTTAGTTAAGTCTGTTTAAAACATTAACATTACTGTGGAAGGGAAACTTTTGGTGTAACAATTGCCGTTTAAAGAGACAATATTAGACTATGGCTCGAGAGACAGGCAAGGTTTACATAACGTATATAGAGCGAAAACTCAATTGTTGCAGTTAAGGATTATCCCGAAAACGTCTCAACGTCATTGACATTTTATTTAAAGAAAATAGAAATCACGCGTGGGAAAACTTTCCACAACTATGGCAGGCGGAGATTATGTTAGCTTCCCCTCTTGCGGTGTAATTTTATAATTATATTAGCACAAGTGCGCGCGATAATCATAACATATTTGCCGCATTATCGAACACTGCAACAACTCTCCGGAATTATAACGATATTGTCGAGTTAGATACACAGCGAATTCATGAGAGAATCCCTCTCCGGGTGCAAGTTAACGATGTTGCGGGAGTTCTGACAGCGACGTGATCCACGAACTATAAACTGTGCTGCGAGCTATGAGAAGTGGTTACGCTTTTCCGTCAGGGAATAAACATCATTAAAGTTCATCTAGAGCATGATCATCGGAAAATTCGATAGCGGGTTGTCCTATAATTTTCACTTTATGTAAAACACACGTTGTCGCGTTTCGTTGCTGAAACCCTAAAATTATATATACGTCAAACTGAAATATTTGGTCCGCATCAGATTCCGCAATTATAATAGATATCAAACCGATTATCGATTAAAAAAGATAATAGGTTTTTCCTATTTCAACTATAAGGTCCTTGTTTTCGTGTGTCTGCTACAAAACAGCATTCAATTTTTCCCGTTTCAAATACCAAGGTCTTTTATCCTTCTGCTTTGTACAGGAAGACGCTCATTGTCAATGTTTCAGATAAGACCTTCCTCATAGTATTTTATGCAAGAAGCTGCTTAATGTTTTTCGGTTCAGTTATCAAACATTTCATTCTCGTATTCTCTATGGCAGCGTACTATCTATTTCTCAGGTCAGTTGTCCAATTATTTTCCTCCGGTAATCCATTTGAGAGAATATTTGATATTTCTGAATCAACCATCCATCTCTTGTCTTCATGCATTTAAAAGATTATTTTTTTAATTAAACAAATATTCTATTTTACAATCTCTATCTTACATAATTTTACAATCCACACACGCGCATGTAATTTCATATTTTTAAAATAATTACATCTGAATGAAAAAAATCATGTAATTAAAAAGACACGAAAAATATTATGTTACTTATTAAAAATAACAAAAATTAAATATTCATGTAATTAATATGTATATCAATCTCGGGTTTTATTTTCAGAATATTTCAGGATCGGTCTCCTTTAAAAGATTTGTTATCTGACCTTTGATATTTCAATGCGAGCTACAGCAGGCGTTAAGAGTTGCGTTATGTCTTTACCATAAAGCCGATTAGATGTATACTGGAGAAAGAATAATGGAAATTGAGAGAATATAAATTTATATAAATATGAATTTTTTTATATAAATACAATTTCTTGGAAATTTAATATCGATTTCTTCTCTCAAAACGTCCTTTTCTCTTCTCCCCGCTCTCTCTCTCGTTCTCTCTCTTTCTCTCTTTGTCTCTCTTTTCTCCTCTTCATACACAAGTAAATCTAATACTCAAAGCTATTAAGTTAATGTTGCGAACATATCATTCCACAGTACGTTTGCACATTAATTGAAGAGATATTTAACTGAGTGTGACTCACACCTCACATTTCCAGTAGGTATAGGAATTCGTGCTCCTCGTTTTTGTCGCGTGATAATAGTATTATTATTGCAAATAACAGCCATAATTCATCAAATCGAATAATACAAACGCTACAAGATACAAACAAACGACCTTCCATAAACCTTACATCCCTCGAAAGCCCCTGTCGAAAATCTCGCGTGTATTAGATACAATCCCGAGGGAGAGACGAGGTTGCCAATCGCGGTTCACACACATCAATCAGAAATATCGTGCGAACCGATATTGCTCGCCGCTATCGAACGATCGACAGTCAGCCGTATTTCTTCTAACGCTCTTGTGGATAAATTTTGCAATGATTTAACAAATATTGAATTCATCAAACATGAAATACACACTTTCACAAAATCTAATATGATAAAAATTTGAAAAATTAGATCTGCAAAAAGATAGTTCAAATTCAGTCCAATAATCGTTATAGAAGAAAAAAAGATTTGCCTAATAACGCGATATCTAAAATTTCCAGATATATATGTGACTGTTTCTTATTTTTCTGTAAGAAAAGTATCAAACAAAATCGAGAAATTTTTCTATTTAATTCTTTTTGAAATTCCAAGTGCAACAAGAACTTGTCCTCATTTCAAAGGGCAAAACGAAGGATTATGGAAATCGTCTTTTCGCGGTGAAGAGACCTTCAGGCCCTACGCACAGCTGTACCCTATTTTCCTAGAATATTGGATTTTCTAGATTCGTAGCGCACGGAAGGCAGGCCACGGTCACATTCAGACATTCCGCAATTATCCAGATCGTACCAGCGCGGACAGACGGGACAAAACCAGCAACCTGCGACCGCAATCGCATCCTAATTCTCCCGGTACAGCTTGATTAATCCAATACCTGTCGGCGCTTATTTCTAGCGATTTCGCAATTAGCGTCGAATTGCTCTCACAGCGACTCTCGTTCACCGAGTAGTCGCCACTTTGTTTCCGCGTCCCTTTCTTCTTGTCATCCACCACAATCTACAAAGCGTGTCTCCTAAGAAGGAGTTACGATACCTTATTCTTTCAAAGGCCATTTCATTCAAGCCGATGCGAGAATTGCGGCATAAAGCGATTGTTATCCTCGAAATTATGTGAATACTGACCAGTTAGCAAAGACTGAATGTACAAAAGATCAAAACGGAAGCTAAATTGTGCACTGATACATTGTATATCAAAAATTTTGAAAATTTTCCATGTTTTATAAAAAGAATGAACGCCACAAATTTGAAAACATTTTTCTCGATACGACAAAATTTTTCAGTATAAAATGATAATCCTAAGTTATCATAATTTGTGAGTAAGTTTTACTTAGCTAGCTCATTTAGGTGTTTTAATGACACAATCGGGAAGGGAAGAAAAGTCACGAAACTTCCAATAGTAATAATTAAGAGAACAGCATCACATGTCGAAGCCACAGATATTTCATTAACGTTATTAAATGATCCGTCGCAAAGTTCTTGACATTGTCTCTCAGCGGAAGAGCACTTTGAGGGGACTAGCAGAATTTCATTAATCAACCGCGCCGATAATGGCGGTGACGTGTCAAACAATGGTCAGCTTGACATTGGCCACGCCCCGATCAGAATCTCGTAATTACTCCTCGTTCTCCTAATTAACCTAGATTAAAAGTACATCAATTAACAAGCGAATAAGCAATGAAGGTATCGAAGTTACTTCTTCGAAAAAACTTTTTCCCCGAAATTATTTCTTATAAATTGGCGCAATACGTGTAACTCGCCGCATCTTTTTTAATTGCCGTTCCAAGTACCACAGTTTAAAAGCTGTACATAATTAATTCTACTATTAATAACTTGACTTTCAAAGAGTTAATTGTTTTTACAAGATTGTAGTTTTTACAAGATTTATAAAAAGCATATAGTAATTAACACAAATATTTAAAAATTATGTTACATATGCACGTTTCATATATATTATTATTTATTTATTGACAGAAATTTATCAAATTATAAATATTCCAAGATATCCATAATAACCGAATATTTAGTCTGTATATAATCAATTATTGGTCCATAATCCAATTATGAGGATAAATCACAGAATTATTTTTTTCATATCGCCAAGAAAGTTCGAATTCGTATTAAATATGAATTAAGTAAAGGATGATTAATAGCGTGCCGCAAAGAAACGTGCTAAACCAGTTAGGAAGACCGATGTTCGGATTCAAGCTGGCGTTGCACGTTCGCGTTCCTGGACCAGGTCCAAAAATAAGTTCGCATGAACAGCCGCAGCAAATTTTATAACGTCATTTATTTACCAAACGCTGAGCGCCATACGGAGTCATCAATCAACTTCAGCGCATCGCGGTCACGTATTATATCATTATGATTGCATGCTTGATTTCCGAGTAAACAAAATACTCATACTTATGTAAAACGCGCGATATTGCTCTCAGGTTTCATCGTTAACTTGAAGCACAAACAAGGTGCGGCATAATCGCAAACTGATCGTGGTCAACGACCTCACGCCCTATACGTTTATTGGTTCGTCTGGACGTTAACCTTGAGCCGATTTGTCACCCCGCATTATCACTCCCGACTCATTCACAATCTGCTTTGTAATGCCAAATTCAATTCACGTAACTGTCGAATGATTAACCCTTTAACCGATTGTGATTGCTAAGTCGATCGCCGCATTTACGAGAGATTCGGCAAGAATACTCAATTTCCCAGACAAAGAGTAGTCATTGAAAATTCAACACCTGCTCTCTATAGAACTCTTGTGAAAACGAACGCGTTAAAAGATAAAGCGATAGTACCTCGTACTTTTTGATGCAATAATAAAATTGTTTCGCTCAAGGTTTTAGCTAATATTATTATGGAATAACATTTTATTACAGAATGAAACATTAATGCTCAGAGAGCTTGCAAAAAGTACCATGAAAGCTTGAAAATGGTTTGTACGAATGGCAGCGTGACAAACGACAGGAATGAGTGTCACAAGCAACGAGTGATATACGTACGCGTGTATCATAAAAGCGTACCATTTGTCCATTGTAAAGGCGTTGCAAATTGCTTCTCCGTCTGCGAGTCTCTCTCTCTCTCTCTCTCTCTCTCTCTCTCTCTCTCTCTTTCTCTCTGCATTGTACACTTACGCGCACCTACCGTATCAACGTGCCTCTCAAACGCAACGAATTAACTTGCTCTAAGAGGATTTGCCGCCTCGTGCTCACGCATTGAGCCTAACACACTACGTATGAGCTAAAGTAGGAGACTCTCGGTATGACGAGATAGAAAGAGAAAATATCCGTGATGTGTGAATAAATAATTCCATATAATTTTGTGAAATAAGAGACGAGTCAAGAAATTCTGTTGAATTAATAAAATAGCTTTAACATGATTGATTCTCGTACACTATTAAACTCGTAGTGTCAAATTAGATTCAATTTGAGTCATTTTTAACTATTCCATAGATCGCCACTGCTCCTACTCTATATTTTATTAATTTTCACTAAAAGGAAGGTAAAATTTTGACTAACATGAAAGTTAAATTAGACAAATTAACTTCAATTTTAGTCAAAATTAATGAAATATTGAGTAGGAGCAGTGGCAACCCCATATGGATTTACAGTGTATAATAAATTAATTTTTCGAACATTACTATCGATTATAAAATAGTCAGTTCCATTTTAATAACAGGTTTTTTTATTTCAGCAATAATTTTCATAAAAAAAAACATTCAATAACAAATAATTATGACATATTTTTTTCTAATTTCCAGAAAGCTTATTCTACTTATTTGTATCCTCACTGATTATACGGAAAATGTCAATAACGTAATGCATTTTTGAACGACGAAATAAAATCTACGAGCGCACTAAAACTGCTGTCGGATTCACGGGGACATTAAACGACCGTAATGATACCGCAGTTACCGGCCTACCTGTTGAAGCAGCCAAGTAGAAACGATCGAATGGCAGGTTGTGCCCTGCGGGACTATGACAGCTCGTAGCGGACAAAAATTTGTGAGGCTATTGAAACATCGGACCCGGCTTTCCATTAAACAAGAGTAAAAGCATTTCCGCAGTAAATTATAATTAATGCAAAGAATTAATTTCGTATTTAATTATAAAATTAATATTTCATCGTCAATTATAGTGTTAGCAATAGCTAATTGGTATCAATATTTGATACATGCGAAGTAAAAGCCGCGCGAATTAAAAAATTACAATTAGAATCACAACTTCAAATCGGAATGGAAGTCAAAAGTTTTCACGCTGTGAAATACGCTGTATTTTTCGCGATCAACGTTCTCCGCACAGATCTCCTTTGTAGAATATGATATTCGCGTTGGGATAAAAGCGTGATCCATCTCCCATTCCCTTGCTCATCTTCTCGGATGTACACGCGGACATTTTTCTCATAACAATCGCATTGACGCACCACACCTGGCTGCTCTCGCGCATTTGTTCACTCGCAGTATTACTTCCATGTCATTTTCTGCCATCAATTTCTGCCGGAGTACAGAAATATAACAGAATATAACCGAAAAATGAAAGGTCGAGAATGTCACATACATACATGACAATACTTGAGCCATGATAATTAAAAAGTAGCAAACTTCTCCATTTTTATTCGATATTTTATTTATAGGTATATATGCGAATTCATTCTGTATTGATTCTGTATTCATTCCGTGTGCTTTATGATACATGACTTCGTATAATCTAATATTTTTCATAATTTAAGATTATTATAAATAAAAATGGTTGTACTATGAATAAAAAACTAAATCAGATAAAAATATATATATGAGAAAAATCTAATTAAACGTAATTTTTAATTGAATTAATTTAATTGTTATACCATCAAACTTATTCTTTTTAATTCAATTTTGAAACAAAATAAAACATCCAGGCAATTTCATCTGCACATATGTGAAAAAGGCTTTTCCAACTTTCCTATGTAACTTGGAAAGTGGAGCACGAGTTTTGCTTCTATACCCTCTCAATTACTCTGCTCGGTTGCTTTTCCTACACGAAAAGAATATCTGAATCCGCCCGTCCGCGACAACGCCCGTCCGCGCCCATTACGTCGTCGCTTTGCTGACACGAGACGCCAAATTATTATAGCAAGGAGTCACGATCGATAATGATTCGAAGTGTCGCCGCGACGTCTTTCGGCGAGCGCGGTCAAATTTCAACCGATCGAGATAACGTCGGACAAATTAAAGGGGCGAGATATCGGGTATATATCGCGGGTGCGGTGCGGTGGATCGAGAACCCCGTAGTCCGGCGATCTCTCGATTCCTCACGCGCGCGGACTTTGGTCGCCGCGGATTCTCGCGCGCTCGACCACGAGCACTCGACCCATTGATTTTGAGACGAGGAGACGCGTCGGAGGAGAAGAGAGACGACATGGCCGAGAAAAGCGGCAGAGGCTCGGGGGTGAACGAGGACGAAGACGGAGGGCGCGGGGGAGACGAAGAACGGCGGGACAGACGACGCCAGCACTTTTGGAACACGCAGACACGGTGGCGAAGGCCAGACTGCACCACCCTCGGAATCGATACGTCAATCGTCCCTGTGGACGGGACGGGAAAGGCAGCGGAGCGAATGCGGAGTGAAAGATGAGGGAGAAAAGAGAGAGAGAGAGAGAGAGAAAGACAGGGTGGGCAGAGAGATAGAGAAGCGGAAAAGCACGAGGTCGAAGCGAACGGGATATCTCGATGTGAGACGCTTGTACATATACAGGAAAAATTTCAGATAGTTTTAGTGAAAATACCACTGTATAATGTTCAAGTTTTTCAGAGAAGTGGAGGAGCAAAAATAATGTGAAAAAGGAAAATAAAAAAGACAGAGTAAGTATAAATACAATGGAATAAATATTTCCAGAGAAAAGATTCAGAGGAAAAGGCATTTTGTAGGACCTTTCATAAATTTTTAGGTTTTAACGTATAATAAAATCTTTCTTCTATATAGTACTCTATCCAAATAATATAATGTGAGAAAAACGAAAACAGACGCTGCTGCCGGTCTGAGAACTTCATGAATCGAAGAATTTGTACGAGTGTTTATACGAAGTTTGCACGAAGTGAATCTTGAGAAAACTAAATGAACATGTTTGAAGCATTAACGCCCGGGGATTCAAATATTTAAGCAAAAATGTAGCGTTAATTTTAAATGTAGTATCTTAAGTAACTTTTCGATGATTTAATGGTAATCCTAAAAGCCATATCTTAAATACAACAACGTTTTTAAATCTAAAATTGTTCTCTAAATTTATAAATACGTTTACGGAAACGCGAAAAGAGAGCTTATCAAGTACCTTTCTTGAAACTCACTACTCTTTTTTTCTTATTTCAAGTACGTATTTTTCTTTCACACAGCAGCAACTGCACGCTGAAGAGTGATTTTTACCGATCATTTCGGCTCGTCTATGAAGAAACTGCAGAAATTGAGTAAAAATTGACAGGATACAAGTATGTTCAATCGCAGAAATGCAATGTGCCGGTTTCTCGAGCGAGCTGACCGAGATAACGCGAGACAGATGATAAATTTCAAAAATGTCAGTTTCAAACAAAACCATAAAGCTTTTCGACATATATACTATATACATAAAGAGGGAATATGTAGGACACATCAGATACGCATTCTCTTCCAGTTGCAGAGACTCTCTATCGGAGGTCATCTCGTTCTTCGAGAAAATTTGATCAGAAGCTATCACACTCCTCGAGATCTTGTCGCTCTAGATATTAGCTCTCGTACAATCCTCGTAACCGTCGAAGAAACCGTACGCCTTCATCGCGATTGAATTCGCCTGAAAGTTCACCTATTTCCTTTTCGCTTTGAAGGCGAACTATTCTTGCCATATCCGCCTTGCGAGATATAACGTTGTGCGTGATAAAATTAAGTCTCGCAAAATATTGAGTGTACTTTTAAAATTTTCGTCGGCGGAACGGAGCTTGGCGAACATCCTGTTCCGGACGACCGGACGATTAAAATTCAAGATCTCCGATCTGTAATTCGGATTTGTTATGAAGGTGGAAAATCAAAGCGCGAGAAGACTAAAAGGCACGTATCAGCTTGTCACGACGGATATTAAACTTCGGACTCTGGTGTATCGGATCGTACACAAGGGCTGTGTACAAACGATTATTCGATTAAAGGTCAAAATGGAAGGAAGATAAATGGGGAAACAGGGCGATCATCCTACGGCAAAGAGTACGGTGACAAGGCAAAGACAAAGTAAGGGTAGGTTAATAGAAAGATTATATAGAAAAATTATATAGAACTTCCATTATACAAACTAATAGGGAGATGTCAATGTTTGAATAAACAAATATTTCAATAAGCGATAACAACAGCGATAATCGCTGTCCCATCATCGGGTTACGTTTATTCGGGTTTATTATCTTGAAAAGATAATAATAGAGTCTTAAAATCGATACTTTACAGATACATTTTATATCTGCCAAACATCAAACGAATTCTATACATAAACTGCATTTATAAATACTGTTATATAAGAGAAAATAAAGACGATGTCTATCGCAGAATGACTTCGATCAAGACAGACGTAGAGATGGCAATATTGCGTCGACATATTGCTATAGAAAAAAAATAAATAGTGCTTTAGAGTCAAAAATTCGAATTTCGCAATTTAATTTATAAAAATCGGTAGCAATTCTTAATACTTGTGCGCACATTGACCTCCCTCTGCAAAATCGTACATTTTTTTAGTCCCACGCTCAACGATATGTCGAATTCGTTTCCTTCGTATGTCTCTTTCTCTCACATCGCATTAGACGACTCATTGATTATTGGAGAACAGTCGAAGGTCTGGCACCATTATCCGAAATTCTTTTATGGTCTGGAATACGCGTTCATAAATTACATCAGGCAATTTACGATCGAGTCAGGCTGACTCATAAGTAACGCTTGCATTTACGTTCGTAGAAACGCTATTTAGGATCACGAAACTCTCCGCAAGCTTGATGCAAACCGTTTATTTCTGAGCTGCGATGCGTGTAATTCACGTCGAGTTCGAGAATATGCATCTCTGGGAAAACTGTCATGATATTAAAAGAGCTTTTTCAGAAAATTTTAACACGCGAATACAATATTATGTTAAATATTATTAGAAGATGTAAAATTTCTCAGATACACTGTGAATAGATAATTTAAATTCCATCATTCCATTTTCCTAAAATATTCGCATTTCTCTGTGTATTTTCCATATGGCATAGCAATTCATAATCAAACCGTAATATTAATTGTAACAACCCCCCTTCTGGGATTTAAATAAATGAAATGACAGTTTGTATCCATTTATATTTCCTATTAATCTTTTTTAATCATTCAGTGATAAGAGTAAACTTTTTTATTACATTACGAAATAATTAAATTGACAAAACGAAACAAAGAAATAAACAATCAAATAGTCGAGTAAATTTAATTTCACGTAAATTCAACAATATAAATAAAATTAAGCAATAACACTAATTACACGATGCATATGTTGACAAATTGCACGATGAATGTTACTTGATTGACGTATTATTATTGACGTAATGTTATTTTATCTTACTTCTATAACGTGTGTTCTCTGCAATCAGCGTAATTGCTCAATATTAAATATTAATAGTAACTGTATATGGTAAGCTTTAACCCCCCTGCGCACTATGACGAGAGTTAACTCGTCAAAAGCAAGTTCTTTCCAAATGCATGACAAGTTAACTCGTTTTCGAGTAACTGACGTTTTCTTTGGACCTACTAAACCTACAGAGGCCTGCGACCCCTCAAATTAAACCTGAATACTTGCTCTTTAAGATAGGCTCACAATCAGTTTGAATGTCGATACTTTTATGAATGCCCACGAAAAACGAGTATAAAAATCTTGAAAAATCATGAAAATTTATAAGTGAATCGATATATAACCTTTCGAAAAGAGGCTAAAAAGTTGCCAAATCAACTCCAAAATTCTTACTTGGTGGTTTTCACTGATTATGAATCCGTAATTAGAATTCAAAATTTCAAAATGGCAGACCTAATTTGACGGCTACATATGAGATTTTTTCAGATATTTGAAATACTGAAACATTTTGAATTTTTAAATTTTGACTTCAGATTTGGAATCAATGACCACAGAAACCTTAGAAATGACATTTTATTCCACATATCTAGTAGAAAAAAAAACTCGTCCATTTCGTAACTGATTTTGTCGCGGAAAACTATGCGCAGGGGGGTTAATATTGATAAAAATACTCTTTCAATCATCAATCAATTCTTTCCGAAGAGATTCAAAAAGAAAAAAGTTAAGGAAGAATTTAGTTGAAAACTAGATCGCTTATGATACATTGATACGTATGATACCAGAACGATTTTCCTTGATTACAAACACTCGATCTCAGAACCGAATATCATTCCACTTTGACATCGTTCTGACACGTGTAAGTCCTGTCTCCGTTATGCATCCGCGATGATTATCACCTCCCGGCAGCCGTACGACCCACGAATGCATTGTTATCTTTGCGAGTTCGCATCTGCGCGGTGCAATCGGGAATATACATGTATCTATGCAACGTATATACCGTATCTCAAGACGCGCGAGTCTTTATTTCATGCCGGAAGGACGGAAAGTTGCTACACGCGTTCAAAGAGTTAAATAAAAGAAATAAGGGACAAAGCTTTCTCCTTTTCTTTCGTTTCGTATGTCGCAAACTACATCGCAGTGGCATCGTTTTCGTACGTTTACCTTCTACCCGAGGCGGATATGCATGGCAAAAAGAGGCCGTATTCCTTCCTCTCGAGAGATGAATAAACGCTTCAGTCTTCCCTTGGCGCGAACAAAGAACCGAAAAAATACTCTCAGTACAATAAAGGTGCCAAGTCGAAAGCAAGTGCAATACAAAGTATCGCGTAAAAGTACTAGATATTCTTTTCATAAGAAATCCTACAGCTAATTCCTATAGCAAGGTTTCGATTCTTTTTCGATGAAAATCTAGGCACATTTTTCAAGTGATAAGCAATTAAAAGTCCAGACGGATTGAGCATCTGAAGAGAAAATAAGTCCAAATCATACTTCCAGATGTGATTTTAATTGGCCTTAATTTGCTTTGTTTCACTATTCCATCTTTATTAAAATTTAAAATTAGATTTTAATCTGTCTTAAATTTCTGTCAAATCGCAATGTATTGTTAGCTATAATATTAAAGTACCATAAAACGTACTTGTGTAAAATAAGAATTTATGTTATCCATTTTTCAGGACTACCAGAGGTTTTTATAAATTTATAGTTCCCCAAAGCCTTAAAATCTCTTTTTTCTTAAAGCCCGCCTCTTGCAACATGGACTTTTACTCGCACCTTAACGCTCGAACCGGAAGCGTAACCGATCGTGTCACGGCGCGAACCTCCTTCCGCGTCGCAATGGGCACATTAAACGCTGTTACCATAGTAGCAGGAATTTTATTACCAGAAAGGAGAGAGTCGTAATGTCGGTCATCAATTGAGGGGTTTCTTCCGCGCGATGACGTGAGAAAATCAGAACTATCCTAACTATACGGGCAAGTAGTTTGACAAATATATTCCTATTCGTCATTTAATATATGTTCCACGTGATAACCATATGTCAGCGTTATAACCATTAATTTTACGGTTAATCTCATTTTTGATTATTGCTTTAGCGGTATAATGTAAAGTGGAAACTATTAACTCTAGAATTAATGTGTTCGTGATTAATGCACTTGCTTTTAAATTCCGCTAATGGAATGTATATTTGCGAATAATAAAGTATCTTACACACGTTTGAAACGCCACGAGAAAAATATAAATTTGTAAATGTAATTTTCAAGAAAAACGAAGTTGTAAAAAACATTCTAGAGCTGTAAAAAAACATTCTTATTTTCATAGATTTAATTATTTAATCTATCAATTTTTTCTAATTATCCGGATTAAAGCGATAATAATTATGATTTCTCTGCTTTTATTAATGCTTATGTTTTATCGGGATTTAACGGTTAATATAAGATTATGTATCGTTTCTAATATTCTCATATAATTCCTTAAAAAGTTTCTACAGTACGATTCGATTGTCATAAAAAAAATCGAGAGATTTCATCATTTAAATTATTTCAAGCAGTATTCCTAGAACCAATCGAAATTTATTATACTTTTTAAAATCGAGAAAGCTATCAAATGCCTGAATTTTAAGCTGGCTTATTCCTCGCGATGTGAATCAGCTTGTTAGTAGAAAACCAAGTAGTATAGCACCATCGTATGTCAGGCGCTAATACTCGCGCGCGAGATGGAATGTCGGACCCCTCACGAGAGAAAGTAATTTCGTTCCTTGATTAATTTCCGGACGTAGCCTAAAAACGTCTCCTTCGTATAATTTTCCTCCTTCCCTCCCATCGACACAAAGAAAGTGCTGCAAACATCTATGTTTTATACATATATATGTACAAAAACTAAAATGCGAGTAAAACTGGAACATTTAAATTAAATTCTCGTTAATAAGAGAAATCTTAAAAGCATTACCATTAAAAATGTTATGAGATTAATTTCTCGATAAAAATCCTTGTCCTGAGATATAAAAACTTGTAAATTGTATAAATTTTCAATGTAATATATTTTCCGGACTAAGCGATTTAAGCTGTAATACTAGCTACTTTGATGAATTTAAAATCGATTTTATCTTAGTAATAAAATTTCTGTTAATCTTTTCCACATTGCAGTAATTTCCATTTTAAAGATATGAGTTTAATATGGAAATAAGCTCGTCAAATGTCGCGTTATTTCACACAATTTCCCATTTATCAACATTATGTTTTTTCAAATAGAGAGAAATTTTAAATTAAATATCGCGAATTGAAATTTTAAAAATAAAATCCACTTATCAAATTATGGAAATTATTTGTTCTGAAATGTTTTATTCGCAAAAGTTTTTCTTTTTATTTTCGCTAAATGTACGGACATTTGACGCTTCAATGTTCTTGTTAAAAATAGATCGAGCTTGCAAGATAATCCAAAAATTTATCAATAGTTCGAATTTGGGTTGTTTCTTTTAAGATATTAGTCCGGCATATCCATTATCCATATCGAATGTTTCACGTGACTACGAAACACATTCGTATGCGGTGACGTAGGAAGCAATTTGTAAACGGAACGACAAGCTCAGTCACAATGTTTGTGCATTCCGAGTGTTCTCGGGTGAATACGGGTAAGCACTTCCTCAACTGACGCAGACACGATAATGGCATTCCACATCGCGAATCTCTAATTAAATGGCATCAGTTCGGCTCAGTCTTGGTGAACTGTGATAAGCTAAGTTTCTATCATTTCTACCGAAAGTAATTAGAGATTTGCATCGCGTTAGCTCATCTCGCTGATTAACCAAAATCGAGCGTCGATACTTTCGCAAAAGACTGACGGTAGCGCTTTTTTAAGATATCTTAATTTATCCAAAGTATCTGACAATAGAATTGGAACGATGCAATATTAAGAGATAACGCAATAAATAATAGCCTTGCTGTCCTAATTTTGCAAAGTCTTGGACGGCTGTTTAAATGAATAGATAATAACGATAAAAGCAGAACAACTCTGTACACAATGCCTGTGCATTGAATCGTATTTCCGCAGAAAGCAGACGTCAGTGTGTTTGTGCGTGTTATAGATTTCTTCCCTTTTTTTTTCTTTCAGAGAAGAAAGACGCGCTTTATAATTATGTGCAATACAAATATGTATGTACAGTATAATTGCGTGCTGTGCTCTCAGCGCTTCACTCGCACACGATATATACTTACAGGAGTGAAACATTTGAAGAACAGCATGATAGGTTGCACCCCTGAAATTCGTGAATTCACAACTGAGTATCGTAATACAATGAACAACAACGCACATATCACACATAACGATTCGAAAATATTAATTGAGAAATAGATCAATCCGATCATCATCCAATATAGTAATACAAAATCTCTATACCCGTTATAGTATTTTTAAATAATAATCGAAGAC
>JAJVSH010000059.1:382004-433521 GCA_021460005.1 Tetramorium alpestre | reverse complement strand
ATATATAAATGTTTAAATTTTTATGCAATTTTATTTTTCCAAAAAATTTTTTTATACTTTCATAGATTTAATGTCTTTAATGTTTTTACATATATTTACATATAAAATTATCTCTTGCATATTTATAAGTTCAAATTTACTTTGTCATGCAACCTGTATAGCTTTTATTGCAGTTTTTGCAATTCTATTACACAATTCTATTATCGTATCAAATTCGAACGACATTTCAACAAAAGTTCCCAATATCTAATATAGAAAAAGCCAACGATAATAATTTATAATATGGTCCGATATCATTTATAATGCACAACAAACTGAAGATAAAGATAAATTTTTATAAGAGGAGTTTCAATGCGAAATTCGATGACTATTTTTCGCGAGAACGTTAGACAGCATTTTTCTGGGCAAAAAAAAAATAATACCACTAATAATCATATTATCGCAAGAATGTTTTTTCCTATTGCTCCGACGTGCACTCTCTCGATTAGATAGTAAAAACTATTCATAGCTACGAATATCAATCTTAAAATTGATATTTTTTGTGGAAATTTAATGGAATCGTAAATTAACTAAAAGTTTTTTACATGACGATTATGACCTTTAATCGGCTAAGCCCTGCCAGTTTCTCATATATTTTTAAAGCACGTAAAATCCAATAATCTCGCTCGCATCTCCTCTCGGGAGGTCTCAGCGTCGTGTTCTTTTCCGTTCGTCGGAATGACGTCGCGCAAATATTTTCCGACGGCGAGAAGAGGCATTCTTCCAAACCGTCGCAATATCCCGAGATATTTCGCAAAGAGCCGACAGGCGATGCCCTAATTTACGACGAGGTGTTTACGTCGAACCGCCATGTGGAGCCGCATAACTCCCGCTACTTGGAAACGCTCGACGATGACATTAAGGGTCTTCCTAATACCGCATGGGTATCGCAGTAGCCGTGAAGATCTGACCATAACCGCCGCGTAAACACGAGTTCAAGTAATAATGTTGACGCGCTGCGTTACGACTGTGTAAATGCGTCATGAAGATGTTCTGGAAATATTTCGCGCTGCATTATGCCCGCAATGTAGCGTTATTCGATAACGAGATCGCAGATGCATTTTAGCGATATTTAAGTACGAAGAGGCCTATTCTAGGTATTCTACTATTTCGGTATTTGCACAACGTATAAAGTGGAATGCAGAAAAGTTATGCGGAATTACGCAAAAAAAAATAGAATATTAAACTATTAAAATATTAAACTATTCTATATAT
Source organism: Tetramorium alpestre (assembly GCA_021460005.1). Classification (NCBI taxonomy): domain Eukaryota; kingdom Metazoa; phylum Arthropoda; class Insecta; order Hymenoptera; family Formicidae; genus Tetramorium; species Tetramorium alpestre. Next base: position 432,267 of record JAJVSH010000059.1, on the reverse strand, counting down.
TAAAAATAGAATATTAATAGAATATTAATATTAAAAATAAAATGAAAGAGAGATGTGTGTGCTTATATATGCTTATATATGTCTATTGTATTATATTTATTCTTATTTTATATATTTATTCTACATATTTTTCGTAATAATAACTAATTCGATACGTTTTTTTTTGCATATTCGTAGTTTACAGATGCATCTAATAGCAATGTCTAGTGTGAATGTCCATACATTTTATTCAAGAACGATTCCTCTGGGTAATTTTCTTCTAGTCTGACTCTAAACAATGAAAGAAAAGGGATCTATGCGAAGCGAGAGATGCCTCGAGAGACCTTACGTAACATTTTTACGCCAGTTTCCATTGTGGCGGGACTGAATAGAGCACTGTACAGTTCTGAAATACGAAGGCCCTCGTGGATGCGCCTGTATATCCAACGTCTCCACTTATGGCACTTATGGCGTGGTGACTGTAGCCACAGTAATGAGATAGAAACCACTTAACCCGTATATACGCATGCCTAAGGGTCTCCACGGTCCCTCAGGACATTCTCACAATTAACTTGAATAAACTTCAAAATCCTTATGTTTGTGATCGTAGAAATCAGTAACAAAATAGACCTTTTAAGATAGCTTTTTAATTCTTCCATGCGACGATGATAGCAAAGACGTTTTCGAATTGCAAACGACTGAGAAAATGAAGTCAACTCCGTCAATGGATCTATCCAATAAAATACTCGGTAAACCTTTCTCACCGCCGTAAAGTCACTGTCTTCGATTAAATAATAAATTTTTTCTGAAAAAAAAACCAACTTTCCATCAAAAAAATCTACCCGACTTTTTTAAGATCAAATCAAAGCTCGGCTCGAAATCGTAATCAGGGTGGAAACGGCATCGAGCTTCATTCGAAGCGCGGTGCGAGATCGTTACGTTATTTATTTTATGGAGATATCTCGTGAATAATGCAACCTTCGAGTTTGTAGAGGGGGAGGGGAATTGCCGACGATTCCCGACACGGAGCAGGTCAAAATCCTACAACGATAGCTTCGTCGTGAGTCAGCAGGGTCAGCGCGATTCTGAAGTGCGCGAAGTCTCTATTCCTCTCTTTCTCTGTCTCTCCCGCAACGGAAACCGCAATTGCCGCGTTCTAAAATTCCAATCATGCCTGCATTCACACGACCCGATAAATTACGGTTGGGTCACGTCCCGCCCGACATTGGCAGCATTCAGGGCTGCTGACAACCTAACCGGAGATATTCTTAACCCCCCGGATCAACGAAGTGTTTTTGTCGACGAAATTTTCGATAATGCTGTTGCGAGATACATCGATGACATTAACATAATAGTTTTAAAGGGAAACAAACATTCTTTTCCACTCATATATATGTTTTGATTCTATATATGATTTTATATAATAATTACAAGCGGATTTATTTCCAGCGATAGCATGTGCATTACTATCTACAAAACATTAAAAATATTATATAAGTATGGAAGAAAACCTTAGAATTTTTCTAGAGTTAATTTTCTGTACTATTTGTTTTTTAATTTTCCCTTTCGCTTTTAATTAAATATTAAAATAAAGTAAAGTCATCCGGAAGAAAATCGCTCCAATTTATCTCTCTCTAAATTCTGATACTAAGCCGCAAAGAGATACAGAGATGAGGTTCGCTAATCTAGAGATAAAGTTAATTAGCGCGAAGAAACAGTTATATAATGAATAGTTACATCCATGCAATTAATAATACGGATGGGCTTCCCTTTGAACAATGTAGAGCTCAGAGAGAGATTTTCAACAAGATACATCAAAGATATGGCATGCACTGCACACAGCAAAACTAATTAGAATATTTAACGCACACGACGAATAGATTGATGACAAATTAGTCTTTCGTTTTATCGCTTTAATATATAAAGTAGGAAAATTTGCTATTGTACATATGTACGTAACACAAACAGAGATACGAGCAAACTTCCATTTTAGCGAATGATTAAAGTTGCTCGAGCTTATACTCTCTGCAAAATGTCACATGTTCACGTACCTGCGAATCATGGGAGCGCAGTTAGAGGACGAGGTAGAACTTTTACTATAATGGACTTAACGTAGTTAGCTCTCACACTCGGAGTGGACGTTTCGCATAGCGGTATTACGCGCACGTATGCTGACTAGGTAAGGGCATTGCCAGCTAATCGTATTTATTACGGAATCGCGATCAGGGTAATTGTCACGATAAGCTCTTCGTTCTTCGACACTTCAAGGATCATTCTATATCCTCGAATAGATGTCCTCGAGTAAATCCGGTCGGTTTCGAGAGAGAATCACGGCAAACACACGTGGAAAGTTTCACTTTTCGCTCTTTTATTTCTTATCGGAAAAGTTACGATGTCAAACGCCGAAACCGAATCACGTTCCATTTCCGCATTATAATTTCATGTCGCGTCAATATGAAGTTAATTCTTCCTTTAACTTCGAAAGGAAAAGTCATTTCAAACTGGAACACAAGAAGCATGTGTAACTTTTACGTTGCGTACTCTTTTCACGAATTCGTGAGAGAGCATTTTTTTCTCGACTAAATTTAATAGAAGATGCAAATGTAATTAAACTGACATGTGCGCGCGTAAAAGCGTTATTTAATGTTGAGAGAACCGAGATAAAATATTTATCGTAATATTACATAAGGCATCTCGCAAATCAATCTTCTAAAATGTATGAACAAATCGTTTGTGTATCGCTGTCCAATTTACTCTGACATAATCGTTCGATCTCCGACATCGGGGGTGAGTCGGAATAAATAACCGGCGAAATTAGACAGGTGAGAAATGAACATATCGGTTATGTCTCTGGTTTTGCTTTGGTAAGCACGTCCGTTGCTATTTTCAACGAAGCCAACTTCGACAAGTTTGACCGCTACGAGAAATTTTGCGAGGGAAAAACAGAAAAGCAGAACTTTCAAATCTTCGTTTAGTTATATCGAGCACGAAGCATTTTAAGTGCAATTGAGGATCTTTTTCGGGAAACTCGACATCTGTGCAAAATTCTCAAGTTTCTACAAATTTTTAAGAAACTTGTTTATAATTTGTTTCATTCTTATGAATATGCATCATTGAGAAACAGAAGAACACTTCGCTGTTACGAGTAAATAATTACCGCAGCACACCGGAAAAGCAATAGTAAAACGTTAATTAATACCATTCGCGCAGTATCTAATTTTAATAATTCTGTAATTATCTGATTTTCTATTCTAAAATTAACATCTTTTTGCGTAAATCGGATAAAACCTATCAATACCATTGAAAGGTTGTCGAGCTAATTTTCCGAATGCAGCTTTCCGATGCAGACGAGTTAATATATATCGAAGTGATATACATGATTTCATAATCAATTTAACAAAACATATATTAGCTTGAATCATCAATTAAATAATATTATATTTAGAATAATTATCGAAGTCGCGACGCCAATTCATTAGTTCTAACAATGTGCATGTTCATATTGAGGTCATTTTAATCATATTAATAGCGACCGATACTGTATACACTCGCTTGTACAATCCATTAAGTAATAATTGCAATACACAATATGCAGTATATACTCACATGTGAAATGCTATGAAGCCACTCGTTGCACCTAATCTTTGCGTGTCATCGAGCTGTTTGCTTAAGTAACAATTTAAAGGACGGCGAAGATATATAACCGCCGGCGTTTGCTCGTTATACAGTAACGAGCAATTGTCGAACCGTAAAAAAAGCAATTTAAGTGATTTCGCAATGTTACCATGATTCGATTACGCAATTGTTGCCCGCTGCCACGACGCGAGCCGTGTAAATTTAAATTACGCTCGCGTTGCATTCGACACTCGGGAACTACTCCGGCACATCGTATACGTACGGTGTTGTAATTAAAATGTCCCTAGTGATTAATGAGACGATTACGTGCGCGACCAAGTGCTCTTTCTCTCTTTCTCTTTCTCGTCGTCTTTCTTCCATTTTCTTAACTCCCCCCTCCCTACTTTGAAGCTACTCTGGTTCAAAAGACACTTCTTGAGATTAATGAACTACTTTTCCTTAAAATATCCATTTGAGGGCACACGACGACATCGATAATTGTTTACAAGTAACTTATTCCTTTCGTTAATTAGTCGTAAATTGCAATTAGTGACCCATGTTGAATAGAGAAGAATTTCTTTTCGGATCTATGATCTACCATTTTGTTATGTAATAGAAATAAAGACCGCGCCGTACAATTCGCTTTCATGCGCGTGTATCATGCGCGCGCGTGCACACACTCACACAAACACATAGATACACACTTAGTAATATATGTGTTTATTATCTCACGGATGATATCGCCTTTCATGAAAGCGTTTTCATCTCTCTTCATGCAGAAGAGAGCATGTTTGAAAAAGAAGTTAATTGCAAATTTATTTTAATCAGTATACGTAGACATGTGAATAGATACGGTAAATAAAATTTACGCTCTATGCATTAAATAAAACTCAAAGATTTAACCGAGCTTGTATATCACTAACGCGATATATATTACGTGCAATTTAATTAGTAAATTATGAATGTAAATATGTATTATCAGATCGAATCCCTCTCTTCTTCAATGATTCAAACTTGCGTGAAATCGACGGGAGTTTATAAAGAAGAATTTCAAGAGTTTGTAAGAAGGGAAGCTGTTCTTACACCAGCGTATTCGCATGCGGATATTAAATCCAAAATCGATGCACTCTACTTCGCGAAAGTTCGCAAGTAGACGAAATAGTTTGGCTTAGTCATCAATTATTAGAATTTCGTCGTGACCCTCTTATATGATGGTGCCCGAAGGGAGGGATAAAATGGACAAAATCTGTTCTATCGATGCATCAATCTTGACCTCTTTAAGAATTATATTCCCGATACGGTTCTATCAGCGGAAGCAACATTATATACGTACCTCCAGAGAAAATGCCTTTCCCGAAGCAAAATATATCGTTGATAAGGCTGCATTACGGGATTATCAGGCAGATCTCGATCAGGATATATACGTACCCAAGCATGACTAAAAGGATATATAACTATACATATATCATTTGCACAATCCGCTTACTCCCTGGTTGCTCGATAACGAGCTTCTACTCAAATCGATATGAGAATCAATTAAGTACATTGCGCTGTCGATAAAAAATGTAACAGTAAACTTCGATTATTAATCAAGCTTTCTATGCAGCAAAAGATAACACACGACTTGCCGTGAGTGCGTCAATCTCAAACTAATCGTAATACACGGTAAATCGTTCAATTCTTGAAACAAAATATAAGTCTCCGATATTCAACGGGAATTTATGATTCAGATTTTATATCAAGTTCCGCCATTGTCGTATCCGTTTAAGTTAATCAAATTATTTTTATATACTGTATATATTTTTAATATCGCACTTGTAATTATTTTTGTATTGTTTCAGAGAACAAAGAAAGAAGATCGAGAGAGAGAGAGAGATGAATGTCAAAGATGTTGGTTTGAGTATTAAATAAATCAAAGGGATGAAACTGTGACGAACGCGACGGTTTTCGACGGCACGACAGTTGCAGTTCACGAGGCAGACAAATAAAGGATTTGGCTTCGAAAATCTGTCGTCTCTGGCTAGGGCTCCGGCGGTTGATAAATCCGACGGGAACCAATCACGTCACACGCGCTGATACGAGATGCGTCAAATGTTCGACGGGCGCAGCCGTAAAACGGAAATTGTCGTTGGCACCCGTCACTGCGGGATACGCAATTAGGAAGATTTTTACGTTCGCCAAGCGGCCCCGACGGGCCTTTTCATCAATCGATTACTTGTATAAACTATGGATCCCCGCTAAAGAATTTAAGCCCAAAAATCGACCTCGGCTAATTAAATGTTATAAGCGCCAACTTTTCCAAGAGGTCAAGATCTACATTGGAAAAGAAATGACGTTAGGTAATAACTTTCTGACTTAATTTACAATTTTATTTTTAATCTGCAATTATAATGATGTCTTTAGCGCAAGATATCATAAAATGTCAAAAAATTGGACCAACGGAAGTAATTTTACGGTACAGTGAAAACAGATTACAGAATCATTAAATATGTCTAAAGAAATTCATAAGTCCTAGTTTCGATCTTTTATTACTTTTTTAAAATACGTTTATTTTATATTCTCGAAAAGTATTTTATTAAAGCATGTTAAATTCAGAATCAAAGAGGTCTTTTCATATAATTTTGCGTTTGTATATAGATTAAGTATTTTAAAAATCTATACATGTTAAACAAATATTATAAAAATATATATATGTATATATATAATGTGTAATTAATATATGATGTAAGAGAGATCATGAGAATATGTAATTAAATAAGAAGAGAAACAATTATATACAATTTGAGTTGGATTTTAGTAAACTAATAATATTTGCGTAAATTTTTAAACTAATTTCCAACTTATCGTTAGTAAACTGCGCGCCGATATTATATATATCACACAATATACATAAATTTTAATTGCAAATTCTAAATAATAACGTTTCGGTTTAAGAAATGTTGAAAAGTTGTTCTATTACTGTACTTTTAACGTCGAAGAGCTATAGCGCGACCACGTTTTATGTGCCTCAATTTTAAAAAATAAAGCTGACCGCAGCAGACCTGTAACTATACCTTACGCTCACGTCTGAAAGGGAGTGGAGAAACATTTGTTCTTATCTGGCCAGCTGAGTAATTAGCTGCTGCAGCTTCGGTCTAGGAAATGGTTCATTATTCCCGCAGAACGGAACTTCCGCGTCACGTAAGAAAGCGCATTTGGACACACCGGCGTGGATTACACTAGTTTTCCATTTAGCCGGCATAAAGCCGACACTTATGACAGGCGCCCACTTTGTCTCTCGAGCGTCAAGCTAAATAAACGGAATATATATATATATAAATACATATATCTCCCCGTCTACACCGCTGTGTTTGCGCTCGTGATTGTGCCTCGTTAAACGTTCACAGCAGTGCAAGCTACAGAATGCTTGTAATTCAGTGTTGAAATTCACCATCAGTCTTTCCTCCGTCACGGTCTGAAAATTTTCCTTATTTAATTTTCACGAAATATATATTTTCTTTCTTCTTTTTTTCAACGGGAACCATCCGTCAGGCGTGATGCAGAGATCTCACGGTGACATTGTCGTCAGAATTCATCGTTATCGAGAGAGTTATTTTGCCGTATTGTTAGAATCATCCTACATTTATAATTTTTTGATGCCATTATCGTGAGCAACGGGACGGCAATAAGTGACAATAAATATCGACTCCTTTAACACGATGTTCTAGTATCTCCGGAGCATCCGACGGAACATAGGTGAAAAGCATCCTTGTGACATAACAGAAAATAGCGCAGTACGCTGTGTTGCAATAATTAATTCTCCGGTACCATCGCTTTGCCGAGTATAGTGCCTCGTTTTATTTTAAGCTGTCCTCGACACGACATGCGTACTTATCTCTGCAAAATGTCTCAAGATAAACAACTTGAGTTGCGACGACAAGTTTCTTGGCCATTATTCTTTCTCCTTTGCTTTTCAACGCGAAAATATTGATGCGTCAATTATCTTTTAATAATGGACCGATTAAGAACAAAAAATCTGGTTCTGTATAAATTATGCTTAGTATAGCATTCTTCAATGAATCTCGAGCGAATTTTATTTCAACAGAAATTTACCTGTAAATATACCTTTCTTAAACTTAATTCTTGCTATTAGATTATTAAGGGATAGATCTTAATGAAAAAAGCATAAATGCCCGTGAAAAAGCAAAATATATAACTTAAGCCGTGTTTCGCAGTTTTGTTGGCCGATCGGATACTTCGTAACATTTTTTTCTCATTTAAGAATCTTTTTTGTACAAACAGAAAATATTTAGGAATTTCCATTTACGTGTTTCATCCTGTGGAGAACCATCGGCGGAGATGTAAATGCGTTGCGAGCTAGTGCCGTTATGAAACAGGAGAGTAATTTTGAAACAAATCATACTCATGTTGGCTTCCGCGGCGTGTACGACGACGCAACGCCGCGATCGATACGCTGGAATGGGTAAACCGAAGAAGATACGAATGTACATCAACGAGAAAGACAGCGTTTTGTACTTGCACAGTCACGTGTCGCATAGTTAAAGTTTGCCTGATTAAATAACAAAAAATTTTTTATCCATTTGTTCAAAAATATCTTATGAAAATCTCCCGTCTCTATTTTGAGATAATTCCGCTTGCGAATATAGAATAATATCTGGAAGTCAGATTTGAAAGACTTGAAGAAAATACGCGTATTTATATTAAGAATTGTGAAAAGAGAGAGAGCAAAACGACAAGTTAAAATACGTCAAAACTCTAAGTCTACTTTTCCGATTTCTATTACAAGTTTCATTGTCAATTAAATACTTAAAAATAATTACATTACCGCTAACGAGATTTAATGATAATTGAAGTTTGCTGTCTTTGTGATATGCATAATTAATATTAACTTTGAGATTCCTCAAATTAGAATTATGCCGAATTCATTTTCGTTGTTAAAGCATCCAAGAAACGTAAAACATATCTTTTTTTATAAAGTAATGTACACGGCGCGAGAGTCATATAGAATGTGCAACCTTTTAATTTGGTAAATTGCTTACAAGCCGCGCGACAATCTGGGACCAAAATTTACGCAGGTAATTGTCCGTGTTAATTCGCGAAGTTTCAGACGACCCAATTCAACGAGCGCATTTTCTACCAAGCGATTTGTCGTTTTCCATCAGAAGATCGCCAACATACGGAAGTGGTTTAGAGAGCGTATCCCCCCCCCCCCTGGCCGCGCATATGGATTTTTATGACTAACTGTCGACGTCAGCGCAATTTTACGCGCAATCGGCGGTTAATGGAAAGCGAAAATATTTTATCCCGGTAATTACATTTATCGCCGTGAGCAACGCGTCGCAGCGCCGTCCAATTTTTTGGGAATGATGCAAATCGAGTAATACGTACTCTAATGCATGGAAAATGTACGTATGTAGAGTGCCGTGACTACGATAAACACGACAAATATCAAGATATACGATGCGACTGCGGTTTAAATGTAACGTATTCTGTATATGTTTACTTTATGCAATTTTTAAAATAGCTTTCATTTTTTTCTATTTAGTTGTAGTATTTTAATTTAAAACAATGGATACAGCATTATGTATATATATATATACATACATATACGCATAAAAAAGTGTTATATTTTTTCTAGAAAATAAAAATAGATTAATATAATTTGCGCTACGATACATATACGTAGGTAACTATATATAAGAGAATTTACTACAATAAAAATTACTCTAAAGTAAGTATCCATGTTTCCATGAAAACTAAAGATAGGAATGGGTAACTAACTTAATAAAAGAACAGGTCATATAACTACGTATGAGAGGGATAGGCAATTCCAATAAACAGAAATGCGAAGTAGCATTTGAGACAATTCTGAGGAACACTTCAGTCCGCTCGGCTTTCTTTTTTCTAAAGTATCTAGAACACTGTTCCTGACCGACATTGCAAAATCGCCCGTGACACTTTTAAGCCACGTTGAGTCTCGTACGCCCGAGACTCAACTTGCGGACGCGCGAGAAGCAACGGCAAAAGCGCCGTCTCCTCGTTGTTAGAAGGGGCGCGCTCACGATGTATCGGGAAATTTGCATCCAACTAAGGATACGACGCTTTTGCACGTACGAAGTATGTAAATGCTCGTCCGCGTCCTACGAGAAGATGCAAATAATAGCGGCGCGTTTCGTATCTAGTCGGCCTGTTACGAGCCCTACCCTGTAACGAGCAAAGGGGGATACGGCGATGGAATTTGCGACAGCCCTCCCCGCAAGCAATTTATTATTCCCCCCCGGTAGCACACCACTCGCGCAGAGCGCTTGCCGGTTATGCCAGGATTTTTCAGAGTGAAGAAACTTAATTTCGCAGCTGTCACGCGTGCGTTCAGTAATTCACTTTTTCCCCTTTAATTCGTGCGTATAACTGCTTGATCGAAGACGGAAGCTGAATGGCTGATTATATCGAAAGAACAATCGAAAAGTACAATAAAGGAAACCAATCAATCACAGACAATATTTATTGTTTATATAGTCGAATATTTCTCGCGTAGGGGTAATCAATCCTTAATTTTTTTAAGAATGTTCGAATCCATCATGTTGCACGGATCTCATTCAAATCAATTCAAATTTTCTTTTATCCTCGTGTTATTTGCGGATGAAACTTGCATTATTATATAATTTCTTATATTCTTTTAATAAATCGAAAGGTCTTTCGAATAATTGCTAACTTTGTGACAAATTATCCTGAACGCAAAATGATTCTCACTTCTTAATTTTGCAAGATGGACAGATGGATTTCTCATGTTCTTGAGAAAGTATTGTACTCATATATAATCCCGCCCAATTCTTTGCCATGACTTGCGCAACGGTGATATAAAGTTCGTTTTAATTAATAAAGTTCGCAATCCTGTGCATATACAGCTGCCCGAAGTTATCGTGTTTTACGAGAAAAAAAGAAAAAGAAACAGAACGTCTATATAGCTACTCGGACGAATTAAATTCGCAACATTAAAGAAAAAACAGTATCATATAATTGGAAATCTTATATTTCTAATTAGCTAACGTAAGTCGATTCTTTCATATTGATTTAAGAAATAAAAACGTATGGCGTAATCTANGAAAATAAAAATAAAAATAATTTCAATGATTTTCGAGAAGAGATTACGTGTGATATAAAAAACGGGTTGCGGTTTAGGAAACTGTTGCAAAAAGCTGGCTCAAGAAACGTTCATTAATTTCGCAACTTCATAAATCACGATTGCGTAATGCGATATTAACGCACTTCTTCTTTCTCGTACAATAAAGCCTCGTTCGATCGCGCGTCTTCTTTTAGTTTTACTCGGCCATTAAACGCGCTGGTTGTACAGAGATGTTCGCGTGCCATGCACAGTCGTCGAAACAAAGCGTTCCGGTCTTCGTTTCCTGTCCAAATCCCTGATCCGAAATAAAAGATTTATGGTTTGCGAACAAAAACAACGCGCGTATTATAGCGTCGATCTTCTCGCATGACACATCGGGAGCGCGAGCACGAATTTATAACTAAAAAATCCAATTTTACAATTCAATTTTATTGGTTTTTACAAAACTGGCTGCCTACTGTTACGAGACATGAGCGTTTATGTCGAAACGCAATTGTTATACTTTTTAATAACTTTTTTTTTCATGAGAAAAGTTACTACTATGTTAAAAAGTAAACATTTTCATTAAACGTAATGAATAAGCTAATCTTGCAACATGGAACGTGTTGCAATGTGTTGGAGGAATGTGCGTATAATATAGCTTCTCGTACATTTTTTCACATGCAAAGGTCTTCATTAAGAGTGTTTTTTTGCACTTTTTTTTTTTTGGTATCGCACGAGAAACCAGCAAATGAAAAGTGCTTGGAGTCGGAAGGAGTTCGACTTTTCAACGTTAGTGAATTGAAATAAGAACAACGAACAATTCCCGGCGGAATGGAAGCGCGAAGTCGATGGAACGGAAACACGAGATGCATTTGCGAGAAACTTTAGAAATGGACAAACGGAGATCAAACAGTCAACCGAGTGCTATCTCGTTGCGAGGCTAACTGTAATTTGCATACAGTTTTCTACTTGTTTCAATTTTATCGTATTATTTATTCCAACTTCTTCATCGGAGTCATCTCGGTACGTAAATTTACCAGCCGCTCCGGGTCACAATTATCCAAAAGCGACAAGATAACCAGTTAAATACGTTTATCTAAGTAAATTTACCAGAGATTGTGTCATTTAATGGCCTCATAGTAAGCCATAGTAAGCCTGCTATTTTAAACTATTTCTCTTATTGCAAACAATGCAGTAAGAAGTATTTTTCAATGCTTTACAGCATAATCTGAATATTAGCAGAGAAAGAAGGATATTAATGATGAAAATGTCGGGCTTTTCGAGACTATTTCCAAGACGCGATCCTGAAAAGAGGAAATCTCTCCGCACTATTTTAGAAACAAATAGATGCATATTTTAGGAATGTCAGCGCGACTTCTTCCGAGGAAGAACAAATAGCGAGCATCTCTATTCGGAAAGATCGAGTTCCTCCCATTGTCCACAGAAGGACGAAGGAAAGTCTCGAGGCAGCTGAGAACGAGGATAGCAGGTTCTCAACGAGAGAGTTCTGAACGAGTAAAACCCATCAAGGAAAGCAGTCTCTTCCTGTTACGAGAGTCTGGGTACACGTGCGAAATTAAGAAAGACGAGGGATTGATAGTTCTTTCTTCGTGCAAAAGTCTTAACCCTAAGCATTTATCGGATCTGTGATACGCATACGCGTACAAATGCGCCGCTATTTTTGTCCGTACGTATCGAAAAGCCACGTGTGATTAAAGAAAATATCAGAGAAAAAACAAGATTCTACCAGTCGAGCGAAATGAAAGTTTCCTATACACCATCGAATGTTTGCTGCTAAAACTAGAGCCAAAGGAACGAATTGCGATACTGACATTAATATCATTCCGTGAATAATTTTTTCAGTTTTATTATTAATATTTTTAATGTTTTTTTATTATCGCTTTACCTTTTTTTATACAGCAATGTCTAATCAAGAAAATAATTATATAAAATCAGAAAAATTTTTTATTTTTAATTGCAACAAACAACGAAATTTAGGTTGAATCGAAGTCTATGATAGCATAACAATTATATATTTAATTTCGAATGTTTGTAATCTAAACTTTGATTTAAATGAAAAATAACAATCCTTTATTTTTCATACAGGATATAAACTCCGTTGTTTATTTACGAATTTTGTATTAATTTTAGACCAATTTTTCTCGAATGAGATTATCGAGAAATCAACAATTTTATAATTATAAACGACCAGAAGAAACTTATTTTATAAAATTTTAACCCTTAAAGGGCTCTGGGTCAGATTGACCTGTGCGAAAGTTTACAAGTTAAATATCTGTAAGAAAATATTTAATATTAGGACTTATGGTTATATAATATTGGGACTATACCATCTGTTATTGGTTTGACTCTCCTACTTTACGACTGTATAGCATTTTTTAATTACATTTTTCAATGAGAAATGTTGTGTAAACTTTTTCCAAAAAAATTCCAAATTCCAAAAAAATTTTTTTAAACATTCATACTTGCAGTCATTTTTATCTTAAAGTGTAGGATTTCCAAAGTATCAGGTTAAATTTTTACGAAAAAATATTGATAAATTAAAAAGTTATCAAATTTGAAGTAAAAAAGTCAATTTTTCGGTTTTTCTTAAAATTATAATTTTTTAATATTTAAAATTCTTCTTTTCTAATAATTGTACATTCTAATAATTGTATCTTATTTTTGGATATCTAAATTATATATTTGAATTTTTTTAACTCAAAAAAATGAATAGTAACCTTGTAGCAACCGATTGAAACTGCTCGGGGTCAAATTGACCCAGTATACCCTTTATGTTTCACCCAGGAAGTGTGCCCTTTAAGGGTTAAAAACATCAGCAAATAAATTTTTTTATTTGGTTTTAAAAAGGTTTTATTAACTATTTTTACCTTAATATCTATTTTTAGATTTTACCAATTTAGTAACTTGAAAATTATTGTCAAGATATGTAATATGGAACTTATAGAAAACAATGGAAACAAATTTCTCGAACATTTTTGTTAAAATTAATTCCCAACAACTCACAATCAGACACAAAGTGTGTAACTCGCGAACTCCTTTTGAAACATCTTCAATTATAAAATTAAATTTCATTAAAAATGCAGTAATAAAAAGTCGTATTGAAGATGGTCCTGTTGTAAAAATCAAAATGTACAGATTAAAAATCTTTTCAAAATAATATCTAAGTCATCGAAAAACGTTAATCCCGGCTCGAGATATTCGATACTGCATAGTGTGTCTAACGATTAAAAATTAAATGCTTCGTCGTCGCAAAGCCAATGCTTGTGCAGCTGACATGCATACGAGAGATTGCGCTGGGACGTGGACTCGCATTTAACCACGTGCTCCACCTAAACGATTTAATTCAATACACCTGTCCGAACACTCAGTTTCGTAACTGCAAACGGCATTTCCCTTTGACACTTTTCACCGGCGCGCACATTATTTACATCGACTAGTTTTTGACTCTGAAACGCCACGTATTCGACTTACTAACAGAAGTGCCATTTTGATAACGCAAATAAAAGTCCCATGAAATAAAACGCGGAAGTTTCATATGTCAATGAAGTCCCAAAGTAATGTAAAACAGTAACAACGACGAGAATCATAATGCGTAATATATCGTTTTCTGAGCGTTTTTAATCCGAGCATCGCATTTGAATATTGGCCGAGAGATATTGGCAGATCAGCCGCGACCCAGTCGCGTCCCTCTCGGCACATTTGGGGAAAGCAGTCATGTAAGTATAAGAGACGGTATACAGAGGGAAAAAGACAGCCCGCATCTCGCGCGTCTCCTCGCGTTAGGGCGGATACGGGCAAAAGGGTGGTTAAAGGAAAAACGGTGGAGGAAAGTCGGCTATATCGCGCGGCCACAGAGAGACAGTATGCCGTAGTCAAGAGAAAATACGATTGGTGGGGATATTGATCTTCCTTGGGAGTTGCCATGTGCAACGTCGTGGCGGTCCTACGCTCGAGCGACTTCGCGATTCTTCTTTCGAGACAGCAACGCGTCGCGACGCCGCCGCCTAGTTTCCCTCCCCCCCCCCTTTCCCTTTATTCTTCATCGTTTCCCATCATCAACCGACTTCGAAAAGGATACCGCTTTTCTTTACACCTCCCCCTTCCCCCCCAGGAAGTTCCCCAAGTCGCTCGGTCATCCCTGATACGAGCCATTGCTCTCGTCTCTTCCCCTTTTTCCGATCCTCCCTCCAACGCCGCAGGTGTCATTTGACACACACTTAAGGGAAAAAAAGATAACGGCTCCTGTCCCCGGAGACTGATAATCTACAGGCTCGATATTTTCTCCGTGTAAAAGAACGTCGCAGCCAAGAATATATAATCCCTTCGCATAGAGAGAGAATGGATCGTTATTAATGGTACGACCGAGAAAAAGAGGTGATTCCATGTGAAAAAAATAACGCCGAGAAAGTAGAATGAGATCTTTCTTGCTCGATTCGATTTCCACGACGGGCTCTTTGATCCGCGCGGCGACTCATTGCTACATTATACAGAGCTTTATTAACAATTCTTCGGTCACACGATGACACTACGAAAACAAACCGATAGAATGGCAGAATCAAATTTTGCAAGATGTCGGTGCGCTGTTTCTCGGCTTAACCGCTGATATATACAGAAAGCTCTAACTGTCATGTCTCATACAAGGTAAATATGTAGTGATTATCATCCTGCTTCAACGAGCCAGTAGAGATAATCCATGTAGCTATCTTGTAGCTTATCCTTCACTTCGTGTAACTAGTGAAGCAGCGGGATCAAGATTCAGATAAATAATTACTAGCTAAATAATTACTAAGCGAGAATATCGCCCAAGCTATTGTAGGCGTTAGTGCAAAATTTGCATATACATAGTTCAAAGTTTTTAAAATTTAAAAATTGTTTGGTTGACGCACATGGTCCAATATCGACACTTTTTAATTTTCCAATTCTAGGATACGTCATATATCAACAACCGGCTGCAATTTAAATGAAGAAAGATTTTATTTCATGCACGTAAACATGCATTTATATGTGTCAAAAATAAAATATGAAAAATATGAAATAAAAATAAAAGCGCGTTTGCGCAAATAACGACTCGCAAAAATCGAATTCTGTCAGAGATACAAATTTCTTTTTTTCATTTCTAATTGTATTTAATTCTCTTAGAACCTACTTCTATCGATGCAGATTAACTTTAATCGCGGTTTAACTTACTTTTCATCTCTTTCTAATTCTTAGGACTAGAAAAAGATAGAAAGTAAGTTAAACCGAGATTAAAGTTAATCTGCATTAGATAGAAATAGACATTAGCCTAATTATACCGAATATTTATTTAATATTCGAATATCAAGTAGTAAGTTTTAATTAATTAGACAATGACGAAATTCATTTAATAGAAAATAATCATTTTATACATGTACCAATCGATGTAAACTGGGCCATTGTTATCTCTTACATACAAGGTACCTCAAGACAAGTAACGCGTATTAGAGAATCAGACCAAATTATCGTGTCTGCTCTACACAAATTAACAATTTTCCGTGAGTTTTGCGCAATCGTTCGTTTCGGTGTTCTAACGCGTTCAATATCAGGCTACTCAATCGCTGGCATCATTCGGTGAAAATTCGGTGAGGCATTCGAGCATCCGAATCCTACTTCGCGCGAGTTCTGATAGAGTGTTTGGCGTAGCAAGCTAATTGGAGTGCCCCTACCTATCCCCATTCCGAATCATGTCACTTCCAGTTGTCGGCCGACCGAGAATCTCTCTTTGTACGAAAGTTCGCTGGCACGCGCATCGCAGATCGCTTCATTAATCATAAAAATATCAAATCTGAACGAAAGCACTTTTTTGTATAGCGGGATTGACGGCCTTCGATTTACTGCAGCAGACAACTGTTACGGACCGACCGTGCATGACCGACTCACTTTTCACAGCATTTCATATCTGATGCTATTGTATGCGTATTTGTTGATTTATATTTTCATTCGCACGTAAAAGAAAACGGAAAGGAAAAATCCCTTTTCCGTGACGCGTGATAAAATACCGCGTCTAAACTATTTTGCGAGGATGATATTGTATTCTCTTGGATGAAAGCAAGGTGTAAGCTTGTGCATGTTGTGCAGCGAGCAAACCGCGCGTGTCCGCGCAAACAAACATGCCTCCTGTCGCATTACACATCGACATAGCTGTTATACGCTTGTTTGTCGATTTCCGTGGAACAACATTATCCGCGGTCTCTCCCCAGACAGTTTTATGCAATGACTGCGTTCGAGATAAGTAAACCGTCCGAATGACAATTTTTGCGCGAAATATGTCGCATTGGTTGAGGTTGCTCGTTACAAAACCGCATAGTATTGCACTGTTTGCTGCAATCCCAGCAAAAAGATTGTCTCCTCGAGTATATACATATACCTAGCGATATGCGATCGAAATTCTTTTCTTATTTTAGCTCCGCAGGGATTAAATAATTTACAATGATATTAACGGTTAAAGAAAAAACTCAATTTCTCCTACAGACTTTCTCCGTACCGGAGACTTCGTGTCTTTATATATCTTTATAAAACGAATATTTCTCAATTTTTCTTCCATTATTCGGGCAAAAGTTACCATGTTGGAAAAATTCTAATTTACGGAGTCGCGCGCACTTTGAATTCGTCAATTGCATCAATTATGTCAATTGAATCGCCAATACGGAAAAATTTCAACAAACTGCGCGATGATTTTATTACAAGCCGGCCGTATATTTTTGAAGAAGGCGCGTATAAGCGCCTTCTTCATCGCACATAACGGTGCAACGAGGAAGTTGAAATAGGAAAAGTACAAACAGAGAGAGAGAGAGAGATAGCGGGGTAAGAATTCCGACAAGATCCCCGGAGACATGTTATCGTGCTCGGGAACGACACTTGGATACAAGTCCCAACGGCACGCGACCCAATAAATGCGTCGCCACAGCGCACCGCGGTATTAAGAAATTTTCGCGATAGCTCGCTTCATATGTATACAGACGTTACAGGCTTATTCCGATCTTGGTGGAACTCAAACAAACGTTATGCAGTGCCATAAAGCGCGATATTGTACCCACGGGACATCCGACAACTTTCGTCGATCCCGATGGCATTCGGTGTTTGCCATCTGCAATAAATAATATTGATCAACGAAGCAAAATTTTGCTGTGAAACAAAGGGCTGAGAGATACCGACGTGCTGTTTACAAAGGATACAATGGATAACCCCGTGTATCTATCGCGTCGAGAAGTATACAGATATTCGAGAATAAAAATATTTCGCTCCAACAGTTTTCGTTTTCGATACTTTAGAAGTCCGTGCGGAGGGAAATCGTTTTGAAAATATAAGTGACATATTTGTTGACGGTGAAAATGTTTTGTTATTTAGCATAATATGCGCGACATTACGTTAACATTTACGAAAGGGGTAAAATCTGTCCGGCCATCGCGGAAGAGTGCAGGATCATGGAACGAATTTTCGTGTTTTAGCGCAGAGAAAATTTTACATAAAAGCTACGCAACAATTTCACGATTACGCGCCTTAAAATCTCGAAATTCTAAAATTTCAGGAACGAGAATTCCTTGTGACATATGATATTTAGCGTTTAACGCAGTACTTCTCGAAGGCGGAAAACCCTTTCGCGATTCTCTCGATTCAGCAAAAAAAAAATACGACGTGAAATAACCTCGCGACCTGACAATTAGACGTCGCGCCGATATAAAAAGAATTCGAGGAAATAACGTGCGATTGACCGTCCCCGAATGAATCGATTAGCCGAGGTTTGTCCGATATCTGGCGAAATTGGTCTCGCGAATGACGGAATCGTAGTAAACGCGACAAGCTCTTTAATTAAAACGCCCACAATAAAATGGTACATTATATTCGCACTCAAGTAAAATGTTACTCCGGATGGAAAATTTTTAACATACCTAAATTAAGCATTTTCAAAAAAATCGACGTCGCACGTTTCCCCATTGTTCGTGTTTAATATCCATATTTGTTATTCAGTGTATCTAAGAGTCAATCCTATAACTCAATTCACCTTCAGTTTACTCTATAAATAATGCAAACTTATTTGCCGCACAATGGCCACGGATTGCATTGGTTTCTCGAAAAAGGAAAATGTAGAAAATATCGTGCATTCCTAGTACGCGTTCGTGGCGTATATTCGTCATATACTTTTGTAAACTTCACGGAAGATGAAAGATGCATTTTGCACGATGTATACACCCTCGGGGCGAGCTAATATGTACTCCTCATTCTCTACATGCACCGACGTATACCATCCTTTATATAATCTGTCAAAATTAAAATCTGGACAGATATTGTAAATGATAAATCGTAGAGTAATCAAGTATAATAATTACGAAATCAATGGGATTTAAAATTGTTATAATTTGGAAATTTAAATTCTCAATGCTTAAGTATGGAAAAATCCCTAAAAAGAAAGAAAAACTCCATCAAATAACACTATGTTTATTTTCCGGCAATTTTATACCATATCTTTGAATTACCATGTAAAAATCTAATATATACCGTCGAAATCACATCAATTCTTCGGGATTAGTTACGCATCAACGCTGTGATTATATCGATAGTTGGATTGAGATAGGTAAATCTAACTCTAAAGTAAACTGAACTTTGAATTAGCGCGAACGTCGACCGGATTACCGACCTTCTCGTAAAATGTAGATAAGGAAAGAAATTTAACTAATCACCGCTGGGGTACTTCACCCTAAGAGGGTAAACCACATCAACAGCCTCAACAAACTTTGCGTTGAATCAGAGGACTTGCTATCTCCTTTAAGATGACAGTTCCCCCTGCGATACAAGACTCTAAAATGTGCTGCCAGATCTTTACAGCCAGCTTGACAAATTTTCGCGGATATTTCAAAAGACACTCTGTATACGAGTACCGTGCGATAAGGAGTTCTGAAAAATTAGTGTGCATTACAGTTTAAAAAAATAACGTATCTCCTGTGTCAAAATTTTTTGTATTGTTTCCCATTCAGACAAGGAGAATTTCGTACGGTGCAGTACAATCGTAGAGCTCTTTCCAAACGAGCGAGCATACACTCCTGGTTGCGCGCTTGTTCGACATGGTATACATATACGTATATACGCGTAATTAAAGTGGCATCGTTCGTGTCACGCGACGTATAACGCGAACCGCTTGTCTCGCTTCTCTCGAAGCGCTCGTCCCGCAGGGGCACTTTGTGCGCGAGCGTTCGAAGGGCAATCAGCGGTAATTGGGGGTGCGCTGCGCGCGCGAATCGCGCGTGACATCTTTATTTCTGGAGAGCGGTATATTAACGGGAAGGTTAAAGAGTGCACGGCACGAGAGTGCAGCTCCCGAGTGCACGGCATTAATTTATCCAGTATTCGCTTCCTACAACGGATGAGACGTGACCCGTGTCCGCTTACACTTGCGGATACACCTGTTTCCAATCCAATCAACCGCACACCCAGATGTAACGCGCTATCGATTATCAGGCGACCATCCAGGCGCAATGTCCGGATTTCTTTATCGGGTTACTGCGGCCACGTGTATTTCTGTGGTCTGCTATACGACCGGATCGCGGATCCTGTTTATGCAAATGTATGTTCCGAACAAGGTAGAGAAACAAGACCGAAAAGACCAACAGATAGTTTATCGCGCGTATATTAAGGATGTTTTTCTTCTTCTTTTTAAAAACAGAGTCTGTTTTTTACCAAATTTATTGGGCTTCTTGCCTTTTTTCAAGTATAGATATTTTTTGTCCTCTTATTGTTAGATCAGCAAATTTCACGCTGCGGAGAACGCCGCAATGGATGCTCGTTAATCGATTCGATTTCTAAAGGCTAACTTAACACATCACACACTTTTTTATATCTAATTGTAATTGTGCAGCCGTATTTGACATGTTTGGACGACATCTCGGGCGGCAATTAGCACAGCTGTTGTTCATTAAGGCGTCAAAACGTTAGTGCGATATGTCAAAATGTCACCTTCTTCTTAAAAGTGAGATAATAGATTTTACTATTCTTTTGTTACCGCGGAGACTCGAGCTCACTAAAGCTTTTTCCTTCATCATATAATAGATCTTTAATTACGGAAATTATAATTGTTGAGTGTAAAGTGTAATTAACTCCCATTCCGTTAACAAGATAATAAGCGAATGATATTTTATTAAAAGATTCTTATCGTCGAAAATTTGTTCTTCTCTCGCCTTGATTTTTTTTTTTAAGAAAGTATAGAAATAGTTTAGAAAGTATAAAAGATATAAATATAAAAAGAAATAAAAGAAGTTTCATGCGCCGATTAAAGTTTTGAATTCTGCAGTCATGTTTCTCTCTCTTTACGTTACATAATAATTTTAAAGAATTTTTAAAATTGCGAGTACTTCAGTACAACTGTACAAAACAGTAAAACTGATCAAAGTTAATGTATCAAAGTTCTCGTTATTTCCGGAATAAATCGAAAAGTATATTTTCGACACACTTGTTATAGCAGAAGGGAAACATCGAAGTTTTGATGATATTGTATCTCGAAAAATAGTATCCAGAAAGTTACGTGGATTATCATTGTCGCTTTAAATTTCGAACTGTCTTGAAATGTTTGGGTCAGAGTAACGGGATAAAAAGAAAATAGACAATAAGACATTGTGACAAGGATTGCTCTTGCACGCTGTTTGTGTAACCACAATAATCCCATCAGTAATACTGTTGAAACATTTCAGACGTATGTGCGAATTCTATTTTATACGATTCAACGTGAAATTAAAGGTTAATTTATATTTGTGCTCGCTCAAATGTTAATTATCCTAGGTGTATAACGCTTAACAGCTTCCTATTCGAAATAATATTGCACCATGGCATTCCGAGATGTGTTCCTCTATACGCGTCGAACCGCACGACAGCAAACATTCCAACGATACAAATTGGTTGCAGACATACTGACAGTGCAATTAATTATAGCAATCTTGTGTATAAGTTGTACATATAGGTTGTGTAACGCAATGAAAGGACGCTAGCCTTAGATCGAGAAAAGGGAAATTTAAATCTCAATAGAAGTGTTCCAGTAAAAGGGCGTACATTCGGAGAAACATTTCTTTAAAAGTGAAAGAGAGAGAGTGCGTTGCAATTTTGAATTGATTGTTAAAACGTATGGTACTTGGCGAACGGACGACTCCTTATGTACTTACCAAGACACACAATATATGTATATTCTACTACATTATTTCTAAATACCAAGACGAGTATCGAAATAGGGAATCTCTACATCAGACAATACCATAGACTAGACAAATCAAGCAAATAAGACGACGAAAAATGAACAAATCTTCATAATCAAGGATCAACACGATGACACACTCTTAGGATACTCGGGAATTTCTACGCAATTTCTACGCAAATTTCAGGTCCACATTAAGACGATCTGTAATTTTCAGTACAAGACAAATTATCTTGCATGAAATTGTAGATCGTTTAAAATGAACCTCGCAGAGATAGTGAGAGAAGAAAATGAAACAATTTGCTGATAGATAGAGAGTAGACTGCTGGGAATAGAATAGACGCATTCGTGCGATAATATCAAGGTCAGACAGCAGAGTAAAAGCAATCGAATAGATATGTACTTTCCAGGCACAATATATAATTTTCCTCAAAGTATACTGATGATGACACTTACGGGAAGCGAGATACGAACCACCGGCTGTCTTTTCGACATTTTCTACTGCGCCGTTTTTTCGACCGCGCGTTCTCACCCCTACGTTGCGACATTCAGAGCTGCGTTCACACAGAAGAAACAACATGAATTTATACTACGCAATTGGACAACGTCGTAAAGTGGACGGTATTAAATGCAGAGATGAGTTAACTTAAGGGAAATTTTCAAGAGGATCGATTATGTAAACACCGGACCTGACGATATTCTGGGTTTTGAGGAGATGATTGAGACAACATTCAGCATTGAAACAACATACATCATCTAAGAATAAAAGTGAGATATTTTGCGTAAGAATGCAATCAAATTATTCAAGAGCATTATGCATGTTCATGCACTTTTAAAAACAATATCAATTTTTCATCATTTTACTTTAACAGCATTCTTTGTGTTTTAAACATTTACATCTAATATCTGATATGTCTCCTTCGATTTTAAAACTGATAGCTATCGAATAATTTTTGATTAATAATCAAATCTAATCATTCGTCGAATCAAGATATTCTATTACTTTACATTTAGTACTAATTGAAACTGAATTGCTTATTAAATTAGCTCACAAAATTTCAGCAATTAACTAGAGATTAAATCTACCATAATGTAGGATGTATCTAACGTTTCGCTATAGTTTCCAGCGAGTGTAGCAAACTTTGTCTGTAAATTGTAAGTAAAAGTACGAACGTTATATAGAGTGTCACATAATTATCAAAAATTGTATTAGTGCAAAATATGGCACCATTACAAAAAATATCTCACAATCATTGAATTCATCCTTTAGATTTTTTTCTAGATTCTATAGCAAGTTTAAAATCTTTAAAATTTTAAGGATTTTTCTTAACAATAAACAAAAATGTCATTTTTGAATTATTTTATTTTGAATTAAAAATAACTGACAAATTGCTATCGGCAAACTAAATTGAACAAGAAAAAAAATTTTTTAACTTAAGTAGATTTTATTTCCATAGAAATTTTAAAGTTCAAAGTTTAATTACAGAATACATAATGTTACAAATCAGAAAAGTATTACAAGTAATGCCTTTCGACATTTTTATTAAGAAAAAATCGCCTCAAAACTAGAAACAGTAGTTGGAGTGATATTTAATATAGTTTTTAGACACCCTGTATCTAGTAGCTTCGAGCTATTCTCGCGCAATGTACGTGCATCACAGCCCACATTAACGGAAAAGTAAGAGAAGCGAAGTGTAACGTATAATCGTAGTAAAGCTTCGTCACTACCTATTTCACTCTTCACTCAATTACTGTCATATCATATTAAGAAAAGAAAAATCGATTTCATATAAATAATTTTCAAAGAATCTATAGATAAAAAGTATATTATATACCTAGGGAATAGATGTGCATACAAATATCTTGCATTGAATTTTTAAACGATCGCAGAGTTATGAAAATTTTATATAGTGGGTGGCTAAGACATTTCAATCGATATCTTACGATACACCGATTATGAAATAATGAGAAGTTGCTACGATATACGAACCTTGAGGACCGTCGCGAGGTCTGAGGGGGTCCGGGCCGTGGATGCCTGAGTTGTGGCCCCGTAGCTCCGCTGATGCTGATAGTTGCAGAGATTCTTGTGAGCACTGGCCTGAGCTGTGTAAGCCGACACTGATAACTTCATTTCTTCCTGTTCCCGATAAAGGGTCTGATACTCCCGACAATCTCGCGGGAGAGGCCGAGGCACATCCTGGATCCCTCGTGATATCCTTAAGCCACCGTGAAGGGCGGCGCGTGGATAGATTGCCGCGCCGAAAGTTCCCGAAGAGTGAAAGAGACAAGCGGTGAGAAAAAGACAGACTTTTGTTGAATTATATTCTTTCTCGTAGCATTAGTGTCGCCCGCGCTACCTTCGTTCACTATTTCTCGATCCGATCTCGGAATTCGCCTCTCGGCCACCTTGTCTTTGTAGTTTTTCGAATTGCCCCACGAATTTCTATCCGGGAAACCGCGAGGTCTTTATGCTTCCATTTTCAGAAGCGAGCTCCTTTCTTCGTGCGACGACCGAGCCGTTCTTTTGATCAGCAGCGAGCGGCGCAAAGAAACACGCCGATGGATCTGTCATGAAGCTTGAAGATAATTCCTTGGTGTGCAGTTAACGAGTATCGGTGAATGCCGGGAGAAAGAGCCTTACGATTTTCGCGAATTGTTTTGAAGAACGCACTCTTAGACGCGCTCTTTCTCTCTCTCCCCCCCCCCCCCTCTTCTGTTCAAACGGGTCTCGTTTCCGCAGAGCAAGATAACGATTGACTCTCGTTATCAATTTGCCGGCCACCGTGATAAGGAACGACGACGTTGTTTCGCTATCCTTTGTACTGACAGCTTCGCTTCTCGGTCGCTGATTTCCCGCGAGAGCAAAAATACAAGCGTACGTGATCTCTCCACCTTCGCGTCTTCCTCTTTTCTCGCTGATGGCCCTTTCGGGTGGCACCCGGTCGCCTCCAATGCCTCTCGACACGTCGCGCTCGGCTCGTTCCGCGACGCTTCAAAGCCCGATCGATCGCGACGATTGACCGCCGTGATCTCGGAATTCCCTTTGCCGTTTGGCCGAATCTCACACGTCCGACTGATCGACCCTTACTTCCACTTCGTCGATCTCCCTTGACTTATAATTCAACTCTCGGCCCTCCGATACAGTCACTTCTTCATGGTGACGCTCTCTCCCCTGTGAGATTGCCGTACAATGCCCGGATTACCTGATCGGATGCTCGATTAAAAAGTGTAAGATATACGACTGATTAAGCAGCGAGGGGATAAACTTTTCATCCCCTTTCGTGTAACGGATATCTTACGATTTTTGATACGTATTTGATGGGTGTGCCGTTGGTTCTTTCTTCCTCGATATCGGCTCGATGATATTTCCAACCGGTGGCTGTTATCTGACGACTTGGGAATCCGTCCTCGCGAGAAATGCGCTCGCACGTTCCGCGTTCTCTCTCTCTCGCGTTGATTGGCAAACTTATATTACGCACATCGCCCCGTCGCACGGCAAACATCACCGACGGCACCCTGTTTGCTGATTCGTAATCAATCGGCGCGCTCGTGTCTAACGCGCGGATATGCGTTCGGAGGCACGTCGCACGGCCTCTCAAGAGGAAACGCACGGGTACGCAAATCCTGTCCTTCCACGTTTGTGCGACCTCGCATTCCTCCGATTCCTCTCCATCCTCCGATACTGCTAATGCCTTCACCCCGTGAGCACTCGCGCGAACGATTCGAACTGGAAATACGCCGGACGCGATCTAACGAATCACTTCAGTCGACCGATTCTTTGGGCGATCAGATCGTCCAGTTGCGGCAACGATCGTTTACGTTACCGTTTACCGCTTCTTGCCACTTGCACATCACGATTCTGCAAATTTTCATAAAGTAAGGCCTGTAAGATCCGTGTGTATGTGTGTATGTGTGTATATGTATGTGTATGTCAATCGTTCGAGAGAACTCGAAGGGGAAGCTGCAAAACGACCAGCTTAGCCGATCGATCGAAACGATATTTGTATTCCTCGTACGTTCCTTCCCCCTTTACCCTCGCGATCGCTCGTCTTCGCACGTAATTCGCAGCTTGTCTTTTTCTTCACTCCCCCCCGGGTTCGATTCTACAGATGACGCTTCACCATCGAAGGTGGGACGAGGGTGGGAAACTGTACCGGGTTCTAACTGTCGTTACACGTAGGTTGCTCGTAGATCCGTCGATCTGAAGATGAAAGCTCTCTTTAATTCCCTGGTCGAAACGAAAATGCGGATTATCCCTGTCGCGAATCAAGTTTTCGTGGAAAAGAAGATTGAGAGGACTCGTCGCGAAGCGGCACCTGTCGAATTCTGCAATATCAACGGTGTGACGGTCCGAGAGTTACAAACGATGGCTGCGCTCGCGATTAAGTAAAGTTTCAATATACCCGCAACTATAGATATCACACGCTATGGAGTTCACGGGGGATCGTGGCGCTTGTGGCTCGTGGCACTTAATGTTTCAACGTACACGCGTACCTCTGATTATCCCACGAGGTAGGGCAGAGATAATGAACCAACTTTATGCAAAGAGGTAACTTAATGTAGCAGCTTGAATATATTATATATTTCGACCTATGCTCTTCAGAGATCTATGATGTGTGTACACACACACACACACACACACATATATCTTTAAACACACAATACGAACGCACAAAATGTACGTAACGGTTTTATGCTTCGAGACGCTTAATCTCGCAGTATATGTGACAACAATATAGCGGAGAGATCAATGTGGTACAATAAATGCAGGCTGCATGAAGAATGCAGAACTTTAATGTTCCACCCAATACGATCTTTAGATCTATAATGCACGACCATACATATGACCTATGATCTTTAAAGATGTCTGTATGGCACCAGTGTACAATATAATACTCTCCGAATAATACTCTCTCGAGATGCGCCATTCGTAATTCAGTTTCGCAGCCACAGAGGAAAACGGTCAACTGACTACAAGGAGACGGTATTCAGTGTGTGGGAATTTCGATACTCGGTACACAGTGTGTGTGGGGGGGAGGGGGGGAAGGGGGATACAATTCGCGACATTTTGACGAGTACGTGCGGAGAATCGCGCGAATAGGAACTCTACTTCCTCTCCGATTCTCACAGGACGCACAATGCCGCGATCACCAAGAGCAGTTCAGTTACGACAGGATGCGGCAACGGCCGTTACCGGTCGCCGCAGGAAACTGTCGATGAATGACATCGGCGTGTGAGGCGGATGAATGAATGGATGACACATCGGTCGACGTCGGCGGGCAATCGCGTTAAAACGTGGACGCGCGACGCGTTAAAATCCTCGCGACAAAATCACCCTCGCGCGGCTGAAGATTGATCGCGCGCCAGTCCGACCGCGCGCGTATCCCGTGGCCGGGTATGCGAAACTCGTAAAAAAAAATATACTCGACCGAAACTGCCAGTGCGCGGACTGACTGACGTAGCGTTGGTTAGTACGGGGCTGTAACTGGATTACGCCGTCAACGACGACACAGTCGGACACAGCTGAAGTGAATCATCGACTGGCCGCGTCGACCGCACCACCGAGAACTCGCGCGGCTCGCCCGTGTGTGCCCGCACCACGTACACTCGTCTCGCCGTAACCGGATTAAATATTATCATAAACTGCATCGCGCACGAACCGACGACGTGCTACCGCGCTGCGACGCTCGCGATTGCACCCATGCCGCTGCGATATGCTTTTGAAACGGCAATTCTCAGCGAAGCCAGCGAATATAAAAACGTACCTGCTTTTCCATGTATTGCCAATTCAACGTAATGTGGAAATTAACTAACTCCATTCCAACTTTATCCAAAAATTATATGAATCGCGTGCAAACAATAATTGTTCAAAAATACTGATTTAAAGTTTAAATTAATCTTTTTGCTGCTTTATTTTGGTAAATGCACTTATTTTCTCGTCGCTATATGTAATATACTGTTATATGTGTGTGTATACACATATATATATATACGTATCTTTTATATGTCTATAATTTAGTTTATTCCAGTTGAGAAAAGCCACTATTGCACGAAATGAGATTTTATAATTCAATTCGTTGAATCATTCTTCCCACATCGTAATCTATTTTATATTGCACATATAAAAATCTGTATTTTTGATAGTTCTCATTTGAAAAATTTTAGAAAAGTTTTAGATTTAAAAATTTTGTTAATTTTCTTTTATTTCTATTTTCTTGCAAGCGCATCTCAGTTTAAAAGAAATTAAAGTCGCCGTCTCTTTTTCGTTTTTTCGTATCTTTGAAACGAACGCGGACACTCGTTGAATGGCGTTATCGATTACTCGAATTGATTACAAAGAGAAACGAGGATGAAGTATGTCGGCAGCTGCTTGAGAAAGCTCTACGAGAGCTGTACTGATTGTGAGAGGAAAGATACCTGATCAAGGAAAAGAAGATACAAGATCTCTGCAAGCGCATCGTTCCTATTCGCTTTGAACTTTTAGTTATGCATGACGTTATATCGAAGGAAGAAAATTAAAATATTGTATATAGATGAAATTGTCAACGATAAGTATAGTAAAATAATAATTAGTCTCAGTATACATATATATTTATAAAATTTCAATTCTTCAATGTCAAACGTGCGATTTGAATAGAATCACTTAGAAGATAAAAAATTAAAGCTGATCTAAGAGACAAAAAGAATGTTTTATTAAATTAATAACAATTAAAAGCAAGATTCTATTACGTTTACGTAATTAATGTCAACGAAAATCCACGGCGAATGAAACTGAAGAACTGAAATGCCGGTTAAGAAACGAGTTCGTTCTGACAACAATGGGAACAACTCCGAAGATCTTTTTCACCGCCAACTTGGTCAAATTAAAACGAAAAAGACAGTGCTATAAAGGAGTTTATAGCCTGGCTAATCTCTTACGAACTCTTTTTTTTTTCCTGTATCCTTCTTCGGCCGCGATCACACTCCCACAAAGAAGATCCAATTCCACGGCAGTTCTCTTAAATATTGGTTTACGCGATTATGCCGTCTTCCTCTTTCTTAAAGTCTTTCATCGTCGTATCGTTTAAAATGGAGAAACTGTTGGACCAGATCCAATTATAACGTCGCTTCGCTTCCTAGATCTAAAGCTTTTTATAACCCATCCGGCCACGGATGCCTTATTTTAGAGAAATCACTTTGAATTAATGATGTGGCACCGCGAGGTTGATTTCGAGATATCTTCGTTCGTGCGTCATGCATCGTCTTTGCGTGCACTAGAGTGAGAATATAATTGTTTTACGTCTGTTCTTCACTCGATAATCAAATATCGGTAACGATTATAAAGGGGAGACGAGTCAAACAGATCGTAATAGAGGACAGAAGACGTGGAGAGGGTGAAATGTCAAGCAACGTTCGCGTCGGCGATAAAAGCCGTGCAATGACACAACACGAGAAAATGACTTCCGATTACGGGAATCGTCGTAACTTTCCACGAAACGCTCATAAAGACCGAGGAAGAATTTTCACTTGCAAAATCATCTTAATAACCTTAATAACAGTAAGAGGATAGAAGCTGGTTACGTGACGGCCAGGCGGATTTTATTGACGAAGCTGCAAAGTGGCGGTATAATTCGATCAAATATAGACTGTCGCGTCCGTAGATCGTCCCTCCGCTCGCACTTATCGGGCTCGACACCGCATTAAAGTTGTCCGCGGAGCGAATCGCTCGAAACCTCGGCAACTACTTGGGGATACTCGATCTCTAACGAATGCCACAAGACACCGGATCCCGCGGAACGGACGGAGACCATTTCAAGCGAGACGCGCGCACCACCAATCTTCAAGCCCACCTCGAGGAAGATCCGCGAGCAGTTGTCGGCACAATCGCGACGATCGCCGGAGCTGTCCAGTGGACGATGGATCACGACGGGAGTAGAGATCAGGTATCGCGAGCTCCGATCTCCCGCCGTTCCTCCGTGACTCGTGGATTCCCGATCACCAGCCGGCCGTGTCGATCGTCGATCCCCCGCGGACTTGCCGCGAGACCGCAACGTCGGTGGATGATCGCCGACTGCCACCGACAGCGACTCCCGATCTCTCGCCGATCTCCCACGCGGTCGTCGCGACGCCGACGTGGAACCACTCGATCTCGTCGTACCGGTCGAGATCGGGACCGGTACTTTCTCACGCACGTGTCACGCGACCCCCGACGACGAAAGTCACTAGGAGACCGGTAGCGACCCCCGCCTGGCGAGTAGCACGGAGGGTGTTAGAGAGAGGACGTCGGGACGACAGACGACGTGGCGGGAGGATCGTGACGACGGTGGTGGGGTGCTGGAGCGACGGGGGAAGAAGAAGACTCGACGGGGTGGAAAGCAACCGAGCGGCCGAGAAGGAGTGGAAGGGAAACCGGCGGCTCTCCAGGGGGAGAAGAGTCGTATCGGCGGAAGGAGAGGTTGCCGCCGTCCCCACCGCGTCGCTTCGTCGCCGCGGCTTAAAAACCCAAGTGCCTCCCCTATTCGCATCCTCCCCCCCCCCCCCGCAACCCCGGCCGCAACCCTGGTTCCCGCTTATCCGCGCGGGATGCTGCGCAGTCTCCGGAACACTGACACAGTGCACTACAGACACAGAAATACGCACTCGGCCCCGATACAGACCGACAACACTCCTCGGTATCGCGCACATCGCGACGAGATAAATAAAAATCGATGGAAATATAATCCAGAGGAATGACAATGAACTGTAATTTAACCTGAGTTTATCGATTTACATTAACAGAATTATTCGTGTCTCGTACCAATTTTTACAGCAGTTTATTCTTTTTATTGTAAAAGCGAGTCTTAAAAAAATTTGCTTACGTCACTGCAATTTACCTTTAAATCTCAGAAAATTCTCGAAATCTAATGAGATCTAAACGCATAACGTTTTTCCGAAAGAATCGATATAAACTGATATAATTACTTTAAATGTGTGAAAAGGGGAAGGACAAGGAAGCGTAACGTAATTAAATCAGTAATTAAAATTAACATTTTAATTACTGATTTAATTCTCATTTTCGGCGGTAAAGAGTATTTACAAATGTATTAATTTTTATAATCTCCTCTTAAATTTTTGTTTAATATTTACTGAATATTAAGTTATTATATACTTAATTATTCTAATATTACTCTCTAATATTATTAATTGAAGTGTTTTAAGAAGTGAATGTAGTTTTCAAATTAATAGTGATTTTTATATCATAATTATGATTTTTAATATCTCGTCAATGCATGAAACGGAACAAAAAACTAATTCTCGCAGTCGCTTATTCAATAATTGTGTGCTTTTGATATAATAAATTATAGAAAAAAGTAGAGATGTGCGAATTATTCGAATATGAATCAAATTGAATCGAGTGAAATTTAGTTTGATTCAAATTTGTAATTTCTATGATTCAAATCTGAATTATATTAAAAAATTTCTAGATGAATATGAAATATATATTATTTATCTTATAGAATCACATTTCTGTTAATAAACAAAGCAATACATGTTAATAAATGCATTTATACATACATAATTTTTCCACAAAATATTCTCTTATTATCTACATTAAAATTCAATTTCAATATCAATAATAATCATATTGTTAATTAAAAATTATATGTTAACAAATTAGTTGATTCGGACGACACTTTGTCGATTCATTTCGACTCGTCTTGGAAAAAGGGAAATGAAATTAGATTCGATTCAATATCGAAAAGAATTGAATCCGCACCTCTAGAAAAAAAAGACTATGAAGTGCACGTACCTGGCGATAATCCCGCGCATCTCCTCCGCAAGAAAATGGCGTGGCGCAGACGGCAGAGACGATCTCGATCGATGCCACGCGCGCCGGATGCCGAACGCCGATCGCTGCAATCACGAGATTGGCGTGTAACGGCTGGCGGACACGCGACGTTTAACGCGTTACGACGCGAATCGACATTTTACGAGGCGCTCGCGCGATAATTCCTCGTTCGCCTTCGTGGCGGAGACAAACGCGAAAAGCGCGGGACCGCTCTGCGGGGGCGACGCGTCGCACGATCCGCGATTCGCGTCCATCGTCGC
Source organism: Tetramorium alpestre (assembly GCA_021460005.1). NCBI lineage: Eukaryota > Metazoa > Arthropoda > Insecta > Hymenoptera > Formicidae > Tetramorium > Tetramorium alpestre. The sequence goes on along the minus strand of JAJVSH010000059.1, from coordinate 400,288 downwards.
CGCTCGTATTCGTGACCGACGCGGTGATGCGTGTTGACATTTTTTTTTTCTTTTTTACGAGGCGCCGCCGCGCGATAATTCCTCCCGCTCTCGTGCCGGCGACAATCGCGAAAAAACGGCGGAACCGGCGACGCACAATCCGCAATCCGTCGCGACTCGCACGTATTCGTGACTGCAACGCGGCGCGATTCTATCGCGGACAGCGATATCGCGATTCTCGAAGTACATACGCACACGAGACCATAAATGGCGTAATGCATGAAGTTGCACGCGTATCGGGGGGGTGGTGCATGTTCGGGGCGCATGCTTCGTGTCTGAATATTCGCGCATTCGTGACCGATGGCAATAATTCAATTTCTTGCAATAAAATATATAACTGTTGTGATATCGCATTTTAAAGTATATTGTAAGAAATTAATTATTGTCGTCGAATAACCGGCAGCCTCTCCGTGGCACGCGAATATTCAAGTATGTGGAACGCGTCCCAAATTTGACCCGATACGCGTGCAAATTTTTGTACTTATTAAGAAATTAACGATGCCGTCTGTATATACCAGAGGCAGCGCGCTAATCGCATTAACTAATTTCACGTTGTAATTAGGTCTAATCATTCCAATCGCATTATACAAAGTGAGTGTTTTTTTTTTTAAGAGAGAAAGGGCAAAGGAAATGGGTACAAAAAAGTGCGATTAAAACGAACGGAGGGAGCCGTTGGGTTGATGCAAAAATTAAATTTGAAATATTCTAACCAACGTTAAGAGCGTAATCGACTCAGTTGCTGGAACAAAGATACCCAAGTGGAACAGCAAGTCATGATAATGTCAGAGTGACCTCAAATGATGTCAAAATGACAAGAAAATAATTAAATTATGATTAAAAGATGAATTTTGTAATCATATTCACATCATTTTGACGTCACTTTGACATTATTAGGACTTGCTGTTCCACTTGGGTACGCATACCTGACGACGATGGCGATTTCCAATGTGTTTCAGATGAAATCGAGCGTTTCGGGTGATCTCGAGGCGCACAGAAGCGGATCGCGGCGATGACGATTGACGCGCCGCGACGAACGTTCGACGCTGGACGAGACACTCGCGGGAACTTTTTACGCGAGAGATTCACTTTCAAGCGACGATTCACATTCGTGAAAACGACACGACGGTCGCGATTTGAACGCGATTTCGCGAGCCATTCCGCGCGCGATGACGTTCGTGAAAAATACGCGACGGTTCGAACGCGATCTCGCGATCCATCCGGCGTTCCGCGACTGCAGGCTGCGATGACTTGAGAAATTATCGAAGTATCGCGACTCTCGAAGTATCGAAACTTTCGAGGCAGCGAACCAATCACCGCGCGCCGCCTCGGCGGTTATTCGGCGCGGTCGAAATAAATATTTCGAAGGGTATATCGAGTGATCGAAATAGCGAATCAATCGCGGCAATGTAACGGCGTTTTCGACTGAAGCAGAATTAATCCAGTTCGGGTTCTTTTCTTTTATAATTGACCAATCACGGTTATTCCATTCTTTACAAGAGTAACTGTGACTGGCCGAAAATTAACCTGGGTTGGGTTAACCTCGCTTCAGTCGAAAACGCTATAAAATGTTAAACCGCGGCGGGAATACAGTGAAATTCAAAATTTACTTATTTATTGTTGGGAGCAACTCCAATAATTAATTTACTCGGCAATTAATTTAACCATTTTAACCAGTAGAATTGCTTATGTCGATTTCTATTGATACAGATATTAACTTTAATTTTTGTTAGGTCAAATTGTGATTAATTTATGCCACCGGCGAGAAATTATTAAAAACCAATTCTGACAATAAGTGAATTTCGTAACCTTATGAAAGGGACTCTCGAGATTCCTGAAGAAATTGAAGAATATTGACATATCGAGTATTCTGACTATATCGAAGATAAGTCAACAAATTTAACTTACCCAATCACTGTTTTATCATTAAAAATCGTACCAAATCATATCGCTATAGGATAAGAATTATAAGAGATAAAATAGGAATTATAATATAAGTTATCACAAATAGATATTTTGTACTTTTAGCTAATTGGACATTTTCGATTTAACATTAATCTAAAATGTACACATTCTTGTATATTAAATACAATAAAATCGTCAATTTAAATGTGACTTATACATTATCAGATTGACAATGAAATAAAAATTATCTATTGATTCAAGTGACGAAAAACCCATATAACATATATCCCCTATTAAAAAATTCACGAATAAATATAATATTCGGCGTAAATTTCCTCTCTACACTGCCCGCTTTACCGAGAGGGCGCCAGATCTCGACAATTAATTGGCAGACTGCCATAACCTCCCTCCCTCCGCCCAGCCCGTCCCTTTTATCAACACGACCCGTCGGCCGTCGTCTGCAACTGTCAAAACGCTCTTTCCCGGATATGACATTATATGCCGATACGTTGTAAAAAATCACATAGCAATCATGTCGTATTTAACGGGAGGTAGACTGAACGTCGGACTTGTTCAGGAACAGGCGAGGAAGCGATTGCTATGTCTGCTGGAGAAATGCGACGGTCCGAAGGTATTCCGACTTAACCTCCTCTCAGGGAATCAAAATGTTAATTATAAATTCTCATGTTTATAACATTATTCTTTTTCATTTTTCTTTCTATGCAGGCTATTATATGGGACCAGTCGTTGGCCGGACCGATCGGTCTTGTCGCCAAGTATAGTTTGCTGGAAGAGTACGGTGTCGTGAAGATGTATCCTCTGTATGGTGGGACTTTGACAATACCGTCTAACATTAGTAATGTCATATTCATCTCGAGGCCGCAGTTAGAGCTCATGGACCTGATTGCCGAGAATGTTCACGGGTAAATAAGCAGCAAATATGTTATCAGATAAAATGGATAACTTTTAACGCATCTAATATTCGATGATATTAACAAGAGAATCCGAATGAAAGTCATGTACAAGTAAAATCAAAATTGTGTTTTAACTGATACGTAACGATGCTATTTTTATTCCTAACGTAAATTGTCATATAATTTTAAAAAGATATATCTATTCATGTATTTACAGAGAAGAAGGCAAGAGGCCGCGGAAAGAGTTTCACTTGTTCTTTGTGCCACGCAAGAGTCTACTTTGTCAAAAGAAGCTTCAGAATCGCGGTGTCTTCGGCAGCTTTACGCTAATAGAAGAATTTAAATGCGATCTCTTTCCATTTGACAATGATTTGCTGTCGATGGAATTGAGCGGATCCTTCAAGGAGTTTCACTTGGAAAATGATCCCACTTGTCTGTATCAAGTTGCGCAAGCCATACAAGGCTTGCAAAGGTTATACGGCAAAATCTTGAAAGTTACGGGAAGGGGACCAGGTGCCAGCAAGGTTTGGGAATTGCTGGAGAGACTAAATAGAGAAGAGGAAGATCATAAATCACTGCCGGCCTCGGGCTCTGTTACCATCGAACACTTATTATTATTGGATCGATCTGTAGATTTACTCTCACCCTTGGTTACACAATTGACATATGAGGGCTTAATCGATGAAATATATGGAATAAAATACAGTAAAGTATCAATCTTTTACGTTTTCTGTAGTTTGAAATTGCAATTTTAAGACATACTTTTTATTTGTACGCGATTTATATAAATGAAGTGACAGAAATATTTTTCTTTCTTATTTTAGATACTGTGCAATTACCTGCGAGAAAATTCCATGATTCCGACGATTCTCCCACAGCAATGTCTTTAAACGACAAGGAGCAAATCATATTAAATTCAGGAGAAGAACTTTTTGCTGAGATCAGGTATGTAATTATGGAAAAATTCCTCTGGCATTCTTTATGACATTTTGCTCTTGCAGAGATAAAAATTTCAACGGTGTTGGCCCGGTTCTTAGTAAGAAAGCTAAAGTGATTTCATCTCAGTTTGACGAAAGACACGGAGACAAGAGCGTGCAAGAAATTAAACAGTTTGTTGCGAGATTACCACACATGCTAGCAACAAAGCAATCTTTAGCAAGGCGTAAGTAATAAAAACATACATTTACATTCTGATTTTTTGTGTTTATTTCTTTTGATTTTGTTTTAATTTATCGTAATCTCTGTTTAACTAGACACCACAATCGCCGAGATGATAAAAGAGATAACCGACTCGAGCAACTTTTTAGAATCACTACAGGTCGAGCAAGAACTCTTAAATTGCATCGACACGGACAAGCCAAATGCTTATATCGAAGACATGATAGCGCAGCAACAACCGTTACTCAAAGTTCTACGTCTCCTTTGCATACAGTCATTGACAAACTCCGGTTTAAAACCAAAACTACTAGATTACTACAAGAGAGAAATAATTCATACTTATGGATTCCAACATTTGCCAACTTTATTAAACCTGGAAAAGGCCGGATTATTAAAACAACAGCAATCGGTGCGACAATACGCAGTTTTAAGGAAAGCATTGAGGCTCACTGTCGAGGACGAGAGTGAAATAACACCGAAAGACATCAGTTACGTACATTCCATATACGCACCGCTAAGCGTGAGACTGGCGGAGCAACTGGTACAACCAAACGGGTGGCAAGGGTTGAACGACGTGATGGGATTATTACCAGGCCATACCATAAGCAGCGTCTCTTCGGGATACAATCTATCCTCATTAGCAAGACGTGAGTTAAATTTAAATCTTGATTCATCCAGCTTATTTTAAATGTATTTTAAAACATATAAAAAAAGGTATAAATATCTATTTCAGGAAATTCTATCACTAGCGAAGATTCTAATTCGGACCCACCAAAATTAATTCTTGTATTCTTCATTGGGGGATGCACTTTCGCCGAGATATCTGCTCTTCGGTTTCTATCACAACAAGAAGACTGTAAGTATTGTAACACAAGTGTTTATCTGCACAAAGAAATAAGATTTATATAACATAATTGTATCAATTAAAATACTTTTTTTTTCAGTAAATGTCGAGTTTGTTGTGGCAACTACTAGGTTAATCAATGGCGACACGTTTCTCACTTCCTTGATGGAAGATCTAGAACACACGTGAAGAGAGAGAACTGCTTAAATTAAAATACCGAAGTAGGGTATTTAACGCTTTATTGAGATCAAGAAAAACTGTAAATATTTCTCCTCTCTCTATTACTCCATTTTATATTTATCCAATTATATAAAAAAATAAGATGATTTTTTTTAACTTATAGATGCTAATTCATGCATTTTGTATATACATGTGTATGTATTATGTTACATGAAAATACATTGTCACAAAACAAAAATTTTTCTGCTTGTGTATACAAAAATCATCGTGATAGAATATAATTCAAAAATTTTTAGAGTTATTATCTCTTAATGTTAATAATGTTAGAGAATCTTTATCTGTTTAATAAAAGAAAAGAAAAGATTTTTTAACAAATTGCTCAGTAAGCGCAAAGTAAGAATAATGTAACATTAATGTTATAATTTCCCACTCAACAATATAATATGTCTTGTATATAACCAGTTATATTGTTGAGTAGGAAATTTTAACATTGACGTTATATTATTGTTTATAATTTCATAATTGATAAAGCAGACATGTATGTATAACATTCGTCGCTGAATGCGAGTTATCAGAGACCGAGAGACCCCGTGTATTTTCGTCGATCGGTAAAAGACGGAGGGAAAAGAAATCTCCTTCGCCTTTGGATCGCATCGCGGTAAAGCAGCAGGACGGTAAACGACCCTGCGCCAGGAGGCGGGCTAGTTCGCAACGTGACCGGCGTAGAGCGCCACCGCCATCGCGAACGGACGGCTCTCGCGCCTGGTGTGCCGTGCAGTGTGTACGGTGTATACGGTGCAAGTACGGTGCGAAGCGGGACGAGCGAAATCGGACGTGAGACGCAGGTGGAGGAATCCTCGCGCACGGTCCCTGCGGTCGTCCGTGGACCCGAGGTACGGTGGGTCCCCGTCGTCGCTCGCTGTCTCGCGAGAGTACTCGCCTGCGCGCGCGCGCACGCAAGAGAGAGAGAGAGAGAGTGTGTGTGTGTGTGTGTGTGTGGGTGTGTAGGAGCGTGCGTGACGTGCGTATACGGCGACGACGACGACGACGGCACGGCGACGAGGAGGACGCGCGTATCGTTCCGGGGCGCGGCGGCAGTGGCGGGCCTCGCCCGAGGATCACAGGCGCTTAATTATGCCCGCGGGATCGGCGGCCAGGTTCAGGAAAGCGAGCCGCTCCGCCTTCGTCTGAAGAGAGTCGCGGGCCACGGAGCCTGCGAGGCGCATGCTTTTCCCCGCCCGCTCCCTCGCCATTTTGGAGGTGATTACGATTTTCTCGGCCCTTTTTTAGCCCGACCCCGTGCCCTGCCCTGGGCCCAGCGCAGCCTCCCCTCCCCAGCGAGGACTCGTCCGTCCTCGTGTCACGCCACCCGTGCGAACGGACGGACGGACGGACGAACGTTACGGATGGGACCGGCCGTCGTGACGCGCGCGGTGCGTGTTTTCGTCCCGTCGTCGTCGTCGTCGACGGCGCGGCGCGGTGCAGCGCTGCATCGCGACGCGAAGGAGGAGGGCGGGGGAGGGGGAGGTGTGGTGGAGCGCGAGAGAGGGAAGAGGTGGGGTACGGGGGCCCGACGAGCGCCGAGGACCCAACCCTCCTTACGCTCGCATTTCTCCACCTTCTGCTGGCTCCTCCCGTCGTCGCCGTCTTCGTCGTCCTCGTCTTCATCATCGCCGCCGTCGTTGTTCGAGCTGCCCGCAAATTTCCCTTTTTCGCCCCTTCAGCGAGCGACGTTCTCGACGTCGCATCGCGAGATTGAAGAATCCGCGCTCTCCGGAGTCGCGGAGGTGGCTCGCGTTTAAGGATATCTCCCCCTCGGCGCCGCGCGTCGATAATTCTCCGTCTCTCTCTTTCTCTCTCCTTCTCGTGCGCGCCCTGCCGAATTTTGCCTCCCGAGCCTCTTTCCCCCTCCCCCCTTCCTCCCTCTTTCTCGTTTCTGATCCGGTCCTCGTATCCACGCGACGGATACGACGATCGCCGATAATCTCTTTCTCTCCGCCGAGAATCTCCTTGATGATACACACTAGGTGTCAGCCACTCGAGGCTGCGACGAGTAACGTGACTAACGCGACAACAATGACGGGAGTGCGGCGATTCTCGTTACTCCTACGGGAAGAACGTGCCTATTTCTGTGTCGTTTGAACCGTTACGTGTTTTTCTCTCCTCGTCTTTCTCATCGCGATCGCGGAGGAAAATAGCGTTTAGATCCTCGCGGACGAGATAAAAAACGAACGGAAACGACGACGACGACTAGATTCGGACAATGGGCCGAGCGTAAATGTTTGTTATTGTGCCTTTGCGTTTTCGATGCGCCGACGTTCGACGTGCCGTTCCGTCCTTACGCTCGTAAAGCACACGTGAGGCGCATCCGACTCGGAGGAAGGTGTCTCGGCTTCTCGATACACAAGTGGAAAATTAGCGGACGCTTTTCCGAGAAGCGGAGGTGTCTCGAGAATTTAAAGAGAGAGACGTGGACTTTTTTGATAGACTCAAAGTTAAAATTTCACAAAGGACTTGATTGTAAAACGAAATTACTTTCGAAATGTGAGAGTGTGAATAAATAAATATTTTCGAAATAATAAGGCGNGAGTCGAGTATAGCAAAATTGAAAGGCTTATCAAATTTTTGCAAAAAGTGCTGACATATATAATTTATAGGAAGACACAATTGAATAGAATGATGATTTAATTAATTTATTGCATTTTGTATTAACTAACAATAAGCAAAGATTCATGTTGATACTGTAAATTAATAAATCCTTAAAGTCAAACATTTACTTAAGTTTACTTGTTTTCATTGCAAAATTGTCGTTTTTTATTAGCTACATGTTTATAGTTACTATAAGTTTATAGTTACTATAAAGTTAATACAATTTGCAAATAATGAAACGTGTAGATTTCTTATTGAAATTTAAGATGAGAATTATAATGGTGTTATGAATTAGCTATTTAACTTTTTTATCGAGCTTAAAATATCTGGATCTAAAATACATTTCTTTCATAGCTAGAATGTTAAATTTGGGAATGGACTGACAGAGGATTCCATAAAAACAGACGGTTCGGGCAAGGAATCTAAAGCTAACAGGGCAAGGTGTCTGGACTAGGCCTCGGGCATCTAATTATCAACAACTCGACTATGCCAGCTGTTGCAAGGCCTGGTAGTTTAAAGGACCCAGAGATTGCCGAATTATTTGAGAAAAATGATCCGGAGAAAATATTTGAGGATCTACGCGAGATCGGGCATGGTAGTTTCGGGGCTGTTTACTATGCACGATGCCTGGTTACCAAAGAAATTGTTGCCATCAAGAAAATGTCTTACCTGGGGAAGCAAACGGTGGAAAAGTGGCAGGATATTTTAAAGGAAATTCGATTTCTTAGGCAACTTAATCATCCTAACACTATAGAGTATAAGGGTTGCTATCTCAGGGACCACACTGCCTGGGTACGTACACTGAACTTTTACGTCTTTATTCAATCAATTTGTCAATATTTCAGATCTTTCAAAATGGCATTTTCCAAACGATGTTAAAACTATCGTTGCGTGTCGTTTTGCAGTTGGTGATGGAATATTGTCTTGGCTCCGCATCAGATATTATCGAAGTACACAAAAGACCATTGAAGGAAGAAGAGATAGCAGCAATATGCGAAGGTGTATTGCGCGGCTTGCATTATCTTCATTCTCTCGGGAGAATTCATCGTGATGTGAAAGCTGGAAATATTCTACTTACTGAGAATGGTACAGTTAAATTAGCTGATTTTGGGTCCGCGAGTATAAAATGTCCAGCCAATAGCTTCGTAGGGACTCCGTACTGGATGGCACCAGAAGTTATATTAGCTATGGACGAGGGGCAATATGATGGCAAGGTTGACGTATGGTCATTAGGAATAACTTGCATCGAATTAGGTACACATTTAATATATTATTGATTTTACATTGTATATATAAATCTATCACACAACATCAATATTTTTTAAGTATCTATGATTTAAAGTAACTTATCATATTATACTTGCACAATTATTACTTGAATTTATGATAATTCCTTCTGTGTCTAACAAAGCAAGAAAACAATTATTCGAAATATTGCAAGATATTAATCTAATTTTTCAAAGTTTTGTAATTTAATTAATAACGTTCCTGTTTTATCAAGAAAAGAGTCTTATATCTTAATTATTATTTATTCTAGCTTAAACACAAAACTTACGTTACTTGTATTATTGATTATAGCGGAAAGAAAACCACCTTATTTTAATATGAATGCAATGAGCGCCTTGTATCATATTGCACAGAACGACACTCCAACATTAAATTCGCCAGATTGGACTGATGTTTTTCGACATTTTGTCGAAGTGTGTCTGACAAAAAGTCCAATTGAAAGACCAACATCCGGGAAACTGTTATCAGTGAGTTGTCCTTATGTATATCTGCAGCGACACTTTATATCCGTGTGTCTTTTTCTTTTTTTTTGTTACGTTATATATGTAGTATGTTAGTAGTAGTCTAGTTGTTCTCTTATAGGCTTTCAATTTTACAGCATCAATTTGTCACCAGACCACGTTCTCCTCAAGTTTTGATAGATTTGATACAGAGAACGAAAGCTGCTGTCCGGGAATTAGATAATTTAAATTATCGTAAAATGAAGAAAATATTGATGATTGACGCGTGCGAGACAGAGAGCACAGTTGGTGACGCTGACGGTATGTTAATCATCATCAGTCAGATGTTAAACTTAGTAAACTTACTATTTTTTTTATTACTATCATTTTTTTTAATACTAATTAAATGTGCTGTACTGATATTTTTGTATCTTGAAAACTACAATCACTTACAGATACTCCTGATGAACAAACAGGTGGTGATAGTAGCAAAAGCAATTCAATTACCTCAGAACACTCAATTCACTCGATGGGCGTCTCAGCAAGCTCTCAAAGTTCCTCCACCAATAGCCTGCCGCTGCCGAATGCTGATGGTAATGACTACTCTTCGGGATCTGTTAGAAATCGGCATAAGGTCTCAGCAGGTGGTGTCACTGCCAATCTTCTTGAACACGGTGCCAATAATTTTGCAACAATTAGGACAACTTCAATTGTTACGAAACAACAAAAAGAACATATGCAAGAAGAGATGCATGAACAAATGAGTGGATATAAGCGAATGAGAAGAGAACACCAAGGTGCTCTGGTAAGAAAATTTAAACATTCTATTTAATATTACGGATTATAAAGATATAACTTGATTATGATTCATAAATTTCGAAACTTGTATTAATTCGATTATTTAAACAAATTGTAATTAATTTATGAAACTTATTTTCACTATGTATATTTTTTTCCAGGTGAAATTAGAAGAACGCTGCAAGATGGAAATGGAATCACATAAACAGTTGTTGGATAAAGAGTATGAAACTCTGTTACAACAGTTTAGTAAGGATCTCGAAAAATTACAGCTCAGACATCTACAAGAGCTGGAACGCAAGTTAAAACAAAATCAAAATGCAGAGAAGAAACTTAACAAAGAGATAACAAGTAGACAGGAGGCTGACCGTAAAGCTCTAGAAGCTCAACAGAAAAGAGAGTACAAAGTAAGATATCGGCATAGAAAAATTTGAATAAATAAAATTTTAACACATTTAACTTATACGATATCTATTTATATAGGCTTACAAAGAAAGATGGAAAAAAGAACTCTCTCAGGACGAGGTAACTCCAAAGAGGCAACGAGATGCTACACTTCAAAGTCAAAAAGACAATTTGAGGCAGATGGAAGCGCAAGAAGAACAACGGCTTGCTAGAGGACAACGAGAATACTTGGATCTTGAAATTCGAAAATTCCGTAGAAAAAAGTTACTCATCTTCCACAGTTTGGAGCAGGAGCTTCTTCGTGAAGTTCGTATCATTATTGATATGTTGAAAAGTTTTTTGATTACTGAATCATCACATATTTTCTCCAAACTCTTTTCCATGTCGTATTTCTTTATTTTTGAATACTGTACGAATAATAACTTTTGAATAACAGGTAATATAAAAAGATAATTGTAATTTAAACTTTTTCCATAGAGTTAATTTTAGTTAATTTCTACTAACATCTTTATTGAATGTGAATTTTATATTGAATATTTTTATTAAACAGGAATTGAATAAACGGCAACAGCAATTGGAGCAAGCACACGCTATGCTTCTGCGACATCATGAAAAAACGCAAGAATTAGAATATAGACAACAGAGAGCGGTACACGCACTTCGTGAGGAACAAGTACATCGACAACATTCAACGGAACTTTGTAATCAGCAGGATTATATGCAAAGGGCTGAACGTGATTTACGTAAGAAGCATGCGTTAGAACTTAAGCAACAACCGAAGAGTCTCAAGGTAAGTAACAATAGATATTGATATTTGATCTTGAAAAGAAAGTATAACTGTTTTCAAGTAAAATATATTGAAACTATAAATGTTTTCTATTTAATATATTAACGAATGGATTTTATAATTTTAGCAAAAGGAAATGCAAATTCGTAAGCAGTTTAGAGAAACTTGTAAAATACAAACACGACAATATAAAGCATTAAAAGCTCAAATCTTGCAAACAACTGCTAAGGATGAGCAAAAAGCAGTTATTAAGAAGTTAAAGGAAGAACAAAGACGCAAATTGGCACTTTTAGGTGATCAATATGAGCAAAGTATCGCTGAAATGCTCCAAAAGCAGAGTATACGGCTAGATGAGTCACAAGAAGTAGAATGCCATAATCTTAAGGTCTGAAACGATATTGTATATTATTGTGTATAGCTTTAATTTTAATTATATGATATTAATGATAAATTAACGTTAATTTTACAGGAAAGATTAAATTATGAATTAGAAATTCTAATGGCATACCAATCAAAAAATAAAATGCAAGCCGAGGCGCAGAGAAATAGGGAACGTCGTGAGTTGGAAGATCGTGTATCTGTTAGACGAGCTTTGCTTGAACAAAAAATGGAATTAGAAACTCAGGAATTCCTTCGTGAGCGTAGTGAACGTATACGCCTGCTACATGAAAGGCAAGAACGGGAACTGCAGCAATTTGATGAAGAAAGTGCAAGAATAGGATTCAGGTATGTGACGGGGAGGAAATATCAGTTTTTTTTTTGCAAAGAGTATTGCTATATTCAATGCAATCATTGTCATGCAACATTGTGCATTATATCTTCAAGTATTTTTCAAATTATTGCAGTGCTCTGGCGATAGCTGAGGCATCGAAAGAATCTTATCCGGACGATGAAAGCCTTAGCGGCTCCATGTTAAGTCTGGCTCACAGTAATAGCTCCACGTCCTTCCCCCCTAATAGTCTTTAATTTTAATCATATTAATATACGTATACATATATGTATGTGTATATGTATATGTATGTATGTATGTATGTCTGCCTGTAGTAAGTACATGACGAGCCTGCCGACGTATAACAATTCAATGACTTACAAATAACAAGGGTTGGCTCGTTGCGTACATTGAACCGAACCTGAAAGATTTGTTAAAGTTGGGAATGTGTATTGGACTGAAATTGTCATAGGCGTGTATTTTTTAATCGTCCAGATATATCAATACAATTTACCAGAAAAAAAAAAGAAAGAGAGCTTCATATTGAAGAAGAATTTAGATGCTTTTTGCAACATTGTAATATTTATTAAACGTAACCAAATATTCTGATATGCATATAAAGATAAAGGAAAGTCTTTAAAATATTAATCTCATTTCTAATATCCATTAGATAATCTTAAAATTCATAGGTCAGACGATGTCAGCATAGAAAATAAAGAATTTTATACATACCCTATACCACAGAAAAAAATTTAGAGACGTTTATTTATTAATATGTTACAAATATAATAAAAGTAACAGTACAATAATTATAATGCTCGAATTAATATATATTTTATTTTTTTCCCCCTAAGACTATAGATAAATCAGATATCTTTCTTAGTGTGGTGTTCTAATTTTTACATTGCTTTCATGATAAAAATTGAAATTCTTCGTGATAATCGAGCATCGCGCATGTTAGTATATTTTTTACATATATTTTAAGATTTTAATTATATATAAATATATATTTCATTTAAAATAATAAAAAGTTATAGTGAAGAATTTATAAAGTAATATTCTAATTTAGTAGAACTATCTTTTTTTTTATAAGTGTAAATATTAGTAATCAAATGTGCATTTCTCAAAAAGAAAAAAAAAGATTTAGATTCAGGATACAACGAGTTATCCTTTTATTGCTTTATACTTTACATCTCACATGAACAAGTTTAATTGGTAATAAAATTATTGTTGAGAATTAGAAAGAATTGGTATTCACTTTTCCTTTCAAGTTTCCTTCTATAAGATTTTTTGACGTTGTATCTTGGATATCTCTTAAATATGTAGTTTACATAAAATTAATAACATAAAAATTATAATACATTAATTTATTATCCATTAGCTAAAAGAAATTTAAGTATTCACTTTTTAATGAAAAATTCTTGATAATAAAAATGTTATATTTTATTTTTATTAATCTCTAAATATTTTTTGCACCGTTATTAAACGAATTTATTTTCACTTATAAAACTAGTTATTTAATATCCTACATGATTTAACTTTTTCACTATCTTTATTCATGATATTTAACGTGATATTTAACGAAAAAAAATAATTGCGCAGATGATTAATCACGATAGAGACATTTTAAATCTTAAATGAGACGAATTGATATTATTGATGCATTAACTAGGTGCTCTACATTTTTATATTGATAGTTATAGTATTTTATTTTAATTTGGTATGTAAATTTCTAAAAGTATTCATTGTAATGTTTCAATTATATCGATTATTTGCATTTTACGAGAACTTTGAATAAACGTTCAAAGAATGTTTGTTCCTCCACATCTGCTTATAAGAGAATTAAAAATATACTTTATCCATCCATTGCTCTATTATATTTATATTGTATCATACTCTGTAACTACATTCACAAAATTTCATCCAGTACACATCCCAATATTGTACTTTTACATCAAACTATACATGTTTTGTTTTTTTTTTTTCATTTATTATTTTTTTCATATGTATTTTTATTTTATATGTCATGAAACCATTATATATATAAAATTTATATCCAAATGATTGTGACTGTTGTTCCTCCCAAATAATGTTCTGTTATGCGATAACTTAACACTTTCCTGTAAAATCAACGAAAAACAAATTTGTGTCATTTCGTATTAAATTCAAGAACTGCGTATTGAAAAAGTGTATTTCCATTAATGATAACACTCTTAAGCAGGTGCTACTATATTATGTAGTTAATACTTACAACGCATACTTACTGTCCATTTATTTTTTGATTATAAAATGTCAATAAGTTTTACTGTATAAAGTATTTCATTGTTATCATAAAAAAATGTAAATTTTTTATAATTCAATAATATAATCTAATTTGTTTCTAATATATATATATATATGGAGAGCAGTAAAACATGTCACCATGAAATACTTGTAAGAAATAGTTGAGAAAGCCAATCAAATACTTGTATTATATTAATTAATGCGTATATAATACAAAAAGAAAGAACTAACGTTCTATAATTTTATTTTACGCTTATAGCTTGAGATTCTTCACGTAAATTAAAACAAAAATGTTTATTTAGCTTTAGAAGAGATAATGTAATTATTATAAAACAGATTGAGGGGCATGACCAAAAATATTGCATTTTATTTCGTAAGTTCATAGATCTTTCTTTGTCGTGATAATTTATTACATGTTTAAACAAAAAATGAAAAGCTTTAAACGACATTCATATAGCAAGAACATTTTGTCATTCGCATTATCAATGGCAATATAGCACACACATTCCAATTTTCGTTATATATATAAATGTGTCTTTTTTTTTGTTTTAATTCTTCATGAATATGAAATCTAACGCGAAAATTATAAGCGACTAGTATGCATCGAACGAATATCTAAAAGTGTGTTCAATTATAGTGATATGAGTGATTGTAGTGAAATACGAACAATACAATTGTTATCATGGTTATATGTTCCAAGCTGTACAATACGGAAAACTGTCACAATCAACTTGAAATGTTCCCCACTATGATATGTAAATACAGACGCATATTATATATAGTAATCGAAATGTAACGACTCATTATGGAAAAGACAGTAAGATGACATCCATGTGTGTATGAAGATACATTTAATTCTTCCTTATTAGGTTCTTATTAGGGAGAGATATACGAAATCAATTATTGTAATCAATTTGAAGCATAACAGACTAACAGAGATTGTTTCGTGCTAACAAACCGGACTCTAAATTACGTAAGATGTGTGGTAGGAAAACTGTTTAGACTAATTTAATTTGTTATGTAATAATACGTCTTTCTGTTATTATAAGTAACTATATTAAACAATTTGCGATTATTAAAGTTTTAGATTTCAAACCCTTCATCAGGAAGGTTTTATATAAAAGAAATTGTTAAGTTTTATATGTACTTTTAATTATAGCACGAGTTGTGTCTCTGAATTAATAAGTTGTATGTATGTAACAAAAAGATTATTCTCGACCATAGTCTGTGTAATCACTATAACTTGCTGAATACCCAATTTAGGAAATTAATTGTCGATGTTGCTAGAGTTTTGTAAATATTTCGCTTTACATATAATTGCGATATGGAATTTTGATTATAATATCTAGTATTTAGTGACAGAGAGAATACACGAAAAGAGAGAGAGGGAGAGAGCGATTTATAAAAAAATTTTCCAAAAAACACGCGCGTGACTAACTTTATCAGTTAACTTTGGAATGTGATAACTGGTAAGCTAGACAATTAATCATAGGCATAGCATATCAAATGTCATATTATCAAATTATGCTTGTGATTATTTGACGAGCTCGTTCTTCACTCTTACTTCCATTTAAGGTATAATTCGGTAATGTTGGTGGTTTTTGTATTGATGGTTGATGGTTTTTGTATTGCAATGCAATTCATTGTCATCAGATAAAAACGCAATATTTTTTAGATTGCTGTAACAATTACGATTCCAGTACGAATTATGTCTTCTTTATACTATCGGCCAATTACAGAAATATTGTTTTTGTACACGACGAAATACTGAAGTGAATGTAACTATATATACTTCAATACAATTTCTGGCTTTAATTAAAGATAAATCGTCACTTCTTTTTTTTTCAACCGCCTTGCTTCTTTCAAGGCGAAAATGCGCAGAGTAAGATTAGGCGTTAGTCGTATTTGCAAGAATAAATACCATTGATACCATAGAAAGTAGAAAATACTTCAGATTATTAAACAGAAAGAATAAACAAGGTACTGTAATTTTGCGAAGCAAAATAATCGCCCACCGATATGTTTTATAAAACAGAAAATTGATATCTTTTAAAGACAACCAAATAAAAATTCAATAACTACTTACGCCATTGTTAATTTCAACAAAGCTAGTTACATAGGAAAGTATGTCTTTATATAAAACAACGACAAGTAAAGTGACACGTTACTGATATTAATTAAGATCGCGTGCGAACATTATACATGTAATCTTTGATTTCTGAAAGTACTTTCTATTTTCGATATTACCTATTATTATTATACAGATCGCTATAGTTTCCCTAACTTGCTGTTTTGTATATAATTACAGAAAAGATTTTTGTCATAGCGAGATCTCTTAACGAAGATAATTATTTTAAAAATGCATTAGCATTGTGAAAACATGCATGTACGAGATTGTATAAAATTTATCGATACAATCTATCCTCTAACAAACCTAAAAATGATTTGTTTTTAGCGAAACTTGGATCTGATCTCCTTTGCCAATTCTAAAATCTTATCGATAATTAGATTTTAATTCATTCTTGCATTTTGTTATTAATCGAGAATAAAACTCATACCAAACACCTTATACCATATTTTGATAGTAGGATGAGATTCATGTCTGATGTATATACATAGTGTGTATATTAAGGCAATTCTTAATGAGGCCATTATTGGACATCTGGAATATTTATTCTTTATTCAATTTTGTAATGTGTACAGTTCTATATTGAAATATTAATATGCAAATTCTCGCAACCAATAGTGTTATACGAGCGTTAACTTTGGCGGCAATTAAAGAGAATAATTTCATCAAAAATTTTCTGTGGCAATGCTAAAGTGTTTTACATCGAATTGAGTGTAATTGCCTGAGTGGGTGAATTAACACATTTGTAGTCAATATATGCTCATACGACCCATTTGTAGCATGAGATAATAACGTACAATAGACTAATATTCTTCCGATTATTTTATTAATATTATTTTATTGTTATATATTTTATTATCATTATTATCTCTATTATTATATTAACATAACGTAGTAAAATGTAAAATTTCATTGAGATAGATACCAATTCCTAATAAATAAACATAAAATGCATTATAGATAATGCAAGTAATCGAGTCATAAACATTCTTGATTATTATATAATTATACGAATATTCAGTTTTATTTTTAAATTTAAATAACATACAAAGACATTTTGTAACTAAATCGATTGGAGAAAGCGTATGTACGGTACTATCTCCATCGCAAATTAAGGCTTAAAAAGAAAACAGCTAAAACTGTTTAATCCAATACATATTGATAAGATAATAAAGACGAGAAATGTTAAATGTGAATGCATTTTGATCCAACTCGCCAATCCTTTAAGTAATGCGCAAATTAGGTTTTATCGATGGTTTGTATATTTGATTAACGTGATAAATTCAGAAACTTTTTTTGTATTTATGTGTACCATCTACATTTTCATAAATGTATATCAAATGTAATAGAAATGGAAAGATACAGCAAATACGAGACAAAATTCTCAAGTAAAATCAAAATCTATTGATATTGTATTGTTTTCTTTTGGAATACTTTGAAATTGCAGGTTGAAAAATGATTGAAGGAAAAACGCAGAAGTATACAGATCATTTATCTTTATATCTTTCTTTCTCTATACATACATATATGCACAAGTTGTGATTCAACTGACATTTTGACAAAAGAATGGCATATTACGTACATATATATGTTATATATATATATATATATATGTGTATATATATATATATATATATATATATATTAGAAACAAATTAGATATCATTGAATTTAAACAAATTTACTTTATTTTACGATAATGAAATATTTTAACCAATAAAACTTATTGACATTTTATAATCAAAAAATAAATGGACAGTA
>JAJVSH010000059.1:287593-381893 GCA_021460005.1 Tetramorium alpestre | reverse complement strand
TATATATAAAACATCTGCTTTTGTGCTAATGTATACCGTCAAACAGTGTCAACAAACTACATCCTGCCAGTTGTAATACAACAAAAAAATTGTAGCTTTTCTCATGCGCGTAAATAGTTCACTTACTTAAATCTACACAGTGTATACATGTAACAAATGTTTTTACACAATATTACAATTCATACATATATATATATAAAAAATAATATACAAATGCATTTGTGTTCACACCCGTAAAAATCTTATTTCGTGGGCGAAAACGAAGTTGGGCTTAATATGCGCGAATGACTTTTGGTTATCAAGGGTACGGTGTAAGCGACACATTCGTCCCAACCGGGTGATCTCCAAGCACTTTCACGCGTCTCCTTACGTGACTGAAGACTCTTGTAACCTAAATAGTGAAAATAGACGTTACTCGATATTTGTCAAGCTAAACAAGCGTAATATACATAAAGGCAGCATATGCTGCACAATAATTTTACTTACACCAAATATGATGAACATTGTATAATCTACCAACTTGCGAGAAGTAACCACCGAACGGTTCGTTGTTATTGCGTCTAAAATTAATCGCTTTCGCCCAATTGTTTCCCCATTCTATCATCGTGCCCGGTTTCAAATTGTAACTGCGTATCTCGTATATGTTGGAGCCTTCCCGTTTTTCCAACGGCGGCCAATAACTGAACGCTAATAGATATTGCAAGTGACGCGATCTTAAGTAATTCCCTTGTTCCTTGAGCAATTTCCGGTAAGCCTACAGAAATTCTTTTCTTATTAATGATCACTACCATGTCCCTGATATATCTTTGTACGTTTTTCAGCAAAATATCTCATACCTCATCTTTGAAAAGCTCAACCTTCGCATTATCTATGCGCTCATATCCGCCCTTATACTGCCATAAATGTAAGGCCTGATCCATGTCTCCCACTTCCACTGTCCACGAGCCCACCAATTCGCAATTCAACTTGGACTTTTTCGAGTGTATAAGATTGGCATACTCCTCGCTGAAATGGCATAAATTACATGTACAAAAATGATAAATTGATAAGATTTGATACATATAAGGAAGCTACAACTATAGTCTGACGATTGTTCCGCAGTATCTATAAGAACAAACTGTGAACGATAGAAAAAATAATTTGGAAGTGTCGAACTCTGTTAAGGACCGATCGATCCGATCGCATTGACGGGTTTATAGGTCAATAAGCCATCACGCACTCAGAAGCAAGGGGTACTTTCCAGTAACGACACTGTGTAACATAGTGAATCGATTCATTTCTAACATTCGGCAAACAACAAGAACAAAATGATACACTGTATTACGTAGTGTACGTTGCCGGAAAGCACTCAGGATCACAAAGTTATCGACTCACTAGTTGGCCAAATATTTGTCAATCGAGTCCGGCCGTATGTTTTGGGTGTGCAGTGCGTAGATGATCTCCTTGTCGGAGAGCATCCGCGAGTGCGACTCCTTGGTGGGCTCGATCTTTCTCACCAGCAGCTTGCTGAACCATCCCTCGCTGATGTCAGTCAACCGGACCGATGATCTCGTCAGGGACCTGCGGAATTGATGCAGTCAGCGATTATCCGAGTCTGCGGTCGTCACGGTCGCTGACGCTGCCGTACGCGACCGCTCGGAGAAATCGAAGAAGAAGAAGAAGAAAGGAAGAAATAACGGGCGACCCGTTCCTTGCGAGTTCGCCCGCAGCTTACCGTGCGGCTACGTGCAACGGCAGGGCCCCGTTGCCGGCGAGCGCGCTCGTCGCGGCGCGGAATTCTCTCCTCAAAACGGCGGCCATTTCTCACTGATGGGCTACCGCCGCGCGCGTATCTCCCCCGTCGTCCTCCGTCGCCCGATCCAGCGATCCGGGGAGTTTGGCAATTGCGGCGCGCCCGACGACGACGCTCCGCGGGAAACCGCCAATTTGCAACTTGGCCGGTTTATTTATACTCGTAATCGCCATGCGCAGCGGCCCGTTTTCTCTCCCTCTGCGCGGAGAAGCGAGACCGGCCTACGGTCATCGAGATTGAACTTCGTAAACTTCGACATCGCTTCTGACGAGAACGTGGACAAACTCGCCAGGGAACGGATCGCCGAGCACGCAAGCGCGCCTTCGCGCCGCTTCTGCTCCGATTACTCCGATATTCGCTGCCAGGAAACTTACAGTTTATATGTCATGCTATAGATTTTTTTGTACTGGCGGTGAAGCTCGGAACGTACCCAGGTAGAACAGAAAACCATGATAATGTCAAAATGATGAGAATATGAGTGCAAAATTCACCTTTTAATCATAATTTAATCAGTTTTTTTTATCATTTTGACATCATTTGAGGTCACTTTGACTTTATTATCATGACTTTCTGTTCTACCAGGGTCCCGGATAGAACAAAATAACGCTAAAACAATGATAAAATTGTAATGGCATCATATTGACATCAAAATAACGCTAAAACAGCGATAAAATGACATAATAATAATATTTTGAAGTTATTTTGATGTAATTTTAACATCTTCATGATTTCTTGTTCTACCTAGGATATAGCTTTCAAAGAGCATCGTTCCCAGGAAGAACAAAAAGTCACAAAGATGTTAAAATGACTCTAAAATGTCATTATTATGTCATTTTATCATTGCTTTAGCGTTATTTTGATGTCATAATATTTTTGTTCTACCTAGGGTTTAGACGACAGATTCGAAATAAAACTTTCTTTTGAAATTTTCACGCAAAACATCATCGTGATTATTAGAAGAGTATATTCCAGTAACGAGTTTGGAGTGCAAATTATTTCTTCAAGATTCTCGAAAAATCATTATAGGAATTATTATCGGGAGAACATATCTCGATAAGAGTCAACAAAGTACTTGAGATATTTCTCGAAGAATCATCAAAGCAATATCGAAGGAGTTTACAATTCGATAAGAAATAACGAGAATCGTGAAGTACAAGAGCGACTTTTAACGCTAGCCCGAGTAGAAAAAGAAATCACAAAAATGTCAAAATGACATCAAAATGACTGCAAAATGTCATTATTATGTCATTTTATCGCTATTTTAGCGTTATTGTGACATTTGTGTCAATATGTCATTATAATTTTTGTTCTACCTGAGGGTCAACCTAATCGTTTTAGTAAGTTTTTCAGAAAAAAAATGCAAAGAGAGAAATTATAAATGTAGTTTAGTTATATTGACTTGTTTAGCTGACAGGTATTAATTTATTATTAAAATTATAAATAAGATTTATTCTAAACTTTATAATATCCAAGGTTCTCGAATCTTAAAATTATTTTGAAAACTATCAGGAAATAGGCAGAATGCGACGGATATACATTATAAAACTGGAACCCAATGTTGCTAGCGATATCTAATTAAAAATTAAACTAAACCAAGTTTCATGACACGCAACCTCAACTTACATATACAATTATTTGCAATCGCATTACAGTTACACATTTTAAAAGCTTTTGAAATTTACCGCTTCTGGTGACGCCATAAAACTGAATTAATGCTCCTCTCTTGATTTTTTTTATTCAAAGGTTTGCATAGTGCAGAAAGTGCAAACCAGAGAGACTAGTGGAAATTGAAGCGAATAGATCCCCGCGAAAAGCCCCAATAGAGAAGCGACGACTCGCTTAGGGACTTTTTCCCGCTGTCGGTTGGCGCGAGCCGTCATCGATTCCAACTTCGCTCGGTTAGAAACTTCGCGAAGGAGGGCACCACACCAGTTAAAGCCGGTGTCGGCCGGTGTTACCCTCTCGTTTCCCGAAGAAGATACTGGCCGGCGCCGCCGCTGTCGCCGTCGTCGCGTCATTCGCCGGCAAACATCACGGTGCCCTTCGCAATCGGCTGCAGTTTCGTCATTCGGAGGCACGTCGAGGACGCACGTTATACGTCCGCGCCGTCACACTGAAATAAGGGACGACGGTCGAGCGTCGAGGTGGGTGTCCCCAGGTCGATCTGTCAGTTTTTTGTCCTCTGATGATGACGATCGCCCGGTCGGTCGACTGACGGACGAAGGAACGTCGTTGGTCGCGCGTTCACGCCGATCGCGGGTCGGTCTTATTTCACGCTTCCCTCTTTGCGGCTCTATGATAATGAACGACACGGTTCGTCGCACCTACCGGAAGGTCGTAAGGATGTGCCGGAAGGTCGGCTGCGCGAAAACGACGTTTGAACGGAGCCGAGGTCGGACCTGTCTACGCTGCGTGCCCTTCTCCACGGAACATGCATAGGCGTATCCTCTATGATCTAGGAATTGGAACCGGTGGGCTCACGTTTTCAATTCCCAGCTGATCTGCACCTCTCTGTGCACCAGGTGCACCGAACTCCGATCAACTTGATTGATTTATGTCCATTTCTACCAATGCAGATTAACTTTGATCTCGGTTTGACTTACTTTTCATCTTTTTCTAATTCTTAGGACTAAAAAAAGATGGAAAATAAGATAAACCAAGATTAAAATTAATCTGCATTGGAAATAGACGTTATCAAGTTATTTTGTTAACACGGATAAAACCATTAATTGTTCAGTTTATGGAAAGAAAAAATTGAATCGGAAGCAATGAATTACTTAGTTGAAAAGTTTGCTCCGTGCAATTCTTACGTTTAAATTAATCGGAGTTTGGATGCCATCTAAAAAGAATGAACTACGTGACGATGAAAGATAATAGGAGCGTCTTGATTGATAAAATATCAAATGTCATATTTTTAATCAGAGTATACATTAAATTTATCGGTCAAAGCGCTCGTATTATATTTCTGTACTCCGATATCGAGAGACCTGGTAGCGCCAAGTATGTTTTTAAAATATATTTATTTACAATCTTTCTACAATGCCCCTTTCTAAGAAAGAAAGCCTTAACTCTAAAAATGAAAATTTCTCAAAACGTTCAAACTTAGGGCCGATTTTTCCAACTTCTTGGTAAGCTAACTAATAGTTAAATCATACGTCTATCTTTATTTTATCTTCAAATTAGATAAGTTCAGATGTATGATTTATATTTAACTATTAGTTAGCTTACCAAGAAGTTGGAAAAACCCTTAATTAACTGCATTAACATATCAGTAATTAAATAGACAGTGTAATACACTTTAAAGGAAAACACTTTGTATGCCAATTCAATTTAGGCATAAACATTTCTGTTTTAAAAGTGTTGCTGAGATATTTATCTTTAATTTTGAGTTAAGTATTTATATTAGCAATTTGAAATTTATTAGTGGAGATGGGATTTTTTTGTACCTAGAAAAACTTTGTAAGATGACCTGAAAAATCATTACGACGACATGACTCAATTTTCAATCTTTTTAGAATTAAGACTTTTTTCCTTAGGGCGGTACGGCCATTGGAAAATGATATATCGAATAGCATCCGTGTGGCATGCGGTTCGTTTTCCCGTACCTACCTCACGGAAAAACTGACCTCGTCCGAGATTTCGAAATCTACCTGCTAGACCGAGAACTTGATCAACGTTCAATTTGGCGCGGCGCCGAGTGCATGGAAGATATAAAATAAAAGCCGCGCGTACGAAAACGTAGACGAATGAGGACCCGCGCGACTTGATCTATATCGCGCGCGTTTTTTTTTCATCGATTCCGTCATTCCGGTGTCACGTATTCGCGAGCGAGCCGCGTGAAGGAATCGCCGGCGACATCGTTCGCGAGCAGCCGAGTCGCGCGTACATACATGGTACCACATTAATTCCGTCCGCGTGTTCTCTCGAACATCCGCGGCCTTGGCCTTCCACTCGTGAAGAACGGATCCGATTTCCACGATTGCGCTTTCTTTCGCTCCGAAAGAAAAGGTAAGTCTGCAACTCGAGCTTTAGAAAAGAAAGAAGCGAAAGACTTGTTGTTGAAAAAGGTGAATTTCGAAGAGAGATGTGATACAGCAAAAGTAGACAAAACGTGAAAGCAGTGCACCTACACGCAGAAGCAACTCCGAAAAAAACGACTCTCAAAAGAAATAAACAATTTTCTGCGTGTTATGAGTTATGCGAGAAATTGTAATTACATTCGCGATGCCAGAGGAATTCGAATAACAAATCATCGAGGCGATTTTAACGGAATTTAAAGACTTCTTAAGCTATCAAATCGCGAAACGTTGACTCTTCGCGCTCGATTCTCTACCCCGTGATTCGCCGAAGGGCTTCGCGCGACTCTCCGGCTACCGACTATTTTCGATCTCGATTACGAAAGATCTGGATTTAACCGACTCGCACAAATGGAATGCGCACACATTTTCGCGATTTCGACGGAACTGCCCGAGCACGTGATGCGCTATTTTGTTTTTTGCGTAATAAGGTGCTAGCCAGGGTCTTGTGGCAAAGGGAGCACGTGGATCACTCCCCTCCCCTNCCCCTCGAATTCGATGAACCCAGTTTCGATCGACACGTGGAACGTTTCGCTACCTGTTTCTGTTGTCGCACTTAATAGTTATACCTTATGTATTTTCTGTGACGTCAATGTTTATATTTAATTCAAAATAAAAAACCAATAGACACAACTGTTATACTCCAACATATATTTTCCGATGCGCATTATTCTCTTGTCTTTTTTTTTCACGATAAAGTTCAAAATTACTCAAAACGTTTGCTTTGCGTTATACTTTTTATTATTTTTATTATCTGTGTTTGTAACTTAAGTAAAAAAAAATTGACAATTTATTTTTGGTTAGCTTTGTATCCAAAATGTATTGTCAATGCACATTTCCTTAAAAATTACCGAAATTATCTAAAAAGTTATTTTTCCATTAATTGCATTTGCAATTAATTTAAGCTAAAAAAATAACCACGTGAATTTTTATTTATTCTGCAAAATGTATTTTCTAATTGCATCTTATTCTCCTGTTTTTTTTATCGACGATACTCGGCTTAATTTTGCATATACAAAAGCTTCGTTATCATTTATTATAGGAATTTATTATAGGAATTATTATAGGAATCGTATGAAATTTCGAATTCGTTACTGACATTTCAATGGACAACAAGGAATTGATTGAAAATTCTTAACGTGCTCCGGGTTTTCAAAATTATAAAGACGTTGATGGCACTCGATATAGTTTTCGCACGTAATACGTCGCAAAGCGAGCTGTTACTTTATTACCTTGGCACATATCCACTTCTTAAGTGTCTTCGGTAATGTTTCTTCCGACGAACGTCGATCGAAATCGCCCGTTTTCAACGAAAATATGCGATTAAAACCGGCAATTGAATAGCGATAAATAATAAATCAATTCAAGAGACTAACTTGGAAAAGCAGAAAGAATAATGAAAGATCACTTATTTTAATTTCATCTTTCGAAGAGAGATCTAAAAAAATTCAATTTAATTCAATCTTTGCAGCGTTATTCTACAATATGCGTTTCTCAGCGTCGATTACTCGTCTTCGACGATACTTTCGGGATTTCGTAATCAGATCAGAAATCGCACACTTCGGCAATTACGCGTGATTCACATTTTAGCGCTTCGAAAATATCGAACGTGGACGCGTATCACAGTTAAGAGGTCACATTGATTCTATTGTGCATTCCAACGTCCAACGCTTATCTGCGAAATAGATTTATTCATAGATCAGTAAGCGACATCCGGAACGCTATCGACAAACGCGTAATAAACTTATTTACAAGACATAAAAGTTGAAAAAAGTAAAATAAGATATAAGGTTATATAAAAATACAGATTAGATAATCGTCGAGAGTCGAACAATTCGAAAGAAAATCGATGTTCAATCGACGCATTAATTCAAATGAAATACTTTAATCGATACGATGCAGCATGGTTAATTAGCTCCAATTAGCGCGCGCTATTATCACTTCGTGATTTCAATTATATTTTAAATCCTGACAAAAGATAAACAGTTTGATTGATCTGTATTCGATTTTTTTCAATCACGATATCGACGGAAATATAAATATGATCGATTCTTTTTAGAACATCTTTACGATTTTCATTGATAACAGTAAAAAAGTCTGCCAGAGTATTAACTTGTCAATTTAGTAGTCTTAAATGCATATAAATAGAAACGTTCCTTTTAGTTCAATAATTTATATTTTTTTTAATCGCTCACATTTTCATATTCATAGTTTCCTTCAACGCCAGAAGTATCAATCATTTTTTTCTGTTTCTATTTTTAGATTAATACTTTATTTCTTGGGTAATAAATAGGATTCTGAAATTTTATAATTTTAGAATAAGGAAATAATTGATGAAAAATTATAAATTTCAAAATTCTATCTTTTACCCGGAAAAATAGGATACTAATTTAAAGAAAAATGTGAGAAATTACAGCTACTCCTAGTGTAAAGAGAATTCTAC
This sequence comes from Tetramorium alpestre, assembly GCA_021460005.1. NCBI lineage: Eukaryota > Metazoa > Arthropoda > Insecta > Hymenoptera > Formicidae > Tetramorium > Tetramorium alpestre. Next base: position 373,582 of record JAJVSH010000059.1, on the reverse strand, counting down.
GAAAAGGTGAGGGATTAGAAAAAGTAAATTATTGAAATAAAAAAATTGTTCTACTTCTACTATTATCATTTTAGATTCTTTTACCACTTGCGCTAAAATTCAGGATAGGAATTATACTAGAATAATACTTCTATTTGTAATTGTAAGTGAGCTTTAAACTGCACAAATTTTGTAAAGCTGGAAAAATTCGCGATTGTTATAATAAATATTGATGCGTAGCCTTACATTCATTCTATCGAAAGAACGGAGCATCACTCAACTATACGAAAGCTTTTTAAAATGCATCAAATATTTTTAATAAAAACTACACTCGGCTGAAATATCTGTAGATTCGCCTACCGATGGCCAACCCGACGTACAGACAGCTCCCGATGAGAAATAAACGCTGATACGCGTGCATACATACTTAAACGCTCTATTTCTTTTATCTTTTATTACGAATATCGCGCAATCCGAATATTTCTTTTATTTACACGTTCTCATTTATTTACCCAGACTGTTTAAAAATCCATTCGTGTCGTTGCTGCGCGAAATGTCTGCGAAAAATCCGAAGATTTTACGTTCTCGCTTAATATATTTACAAATCCAAGTCACATATTTGAAATCGTTATTTAAAAGCCACGAGTACACGTATCGACCGTCTCGTATTAAAATTCGCATAAAAACCCAATGTCGTCATTCTCCGTCGATCGCGACACTTCCAGGCGACGACAGAGATAACATTTTTTTTTTTAAGTTGCAGCTAGTCCTCCCCTTCTCCTCACGTATCCCTGTGCGTGTGTCATTAATTTACTCGAAGATGTAAATACCTTTCATTTCCGCGCGTGGATTATAAAACGCGCGCACCGCGTGCGCGGCACGTGCCAATTTTCCGCGTTTCGCAGTGTTGACGACTGGCACAATGACGACGATAACATGGTGACACGCGTTTGAAACGTGACGATAACAAATTTTTTTTTTAACATGTATTTGCATCACGGCTTTCGGCAAGACGCGAGGCGCGAATGACTCACCGCACATAAATCTTCTTTTAAGCTCAATTATGAAGAGCACCGATCGATCCTCCGGTATTCACTCCGATTTCCACGTTCAAAGCTATTCACTCGGGAAGACGTAACGGCATTTTCTTTTTTTTTTCACTTCAATTATCGATAATTCTAAAATCTTTGAAGCCTACGAAGAGAGTCATTTTTATTCGTACTGGGATGCTAATCCTTAACGCTGCTATTGAGGCGCTTCCGCGTCGCGGATCTTTTCGGAGCGGTTTAACGATAAGACGCCAGCCACTTATCTAGGTTCAAGAGAGAAGTACGAGAAGAGAGAAATACGATTATCTTATCTCTTATGTAAAGAACATTGAACAATCGGTGATAATTTAGGAGCAGAATTGTTTGCGGAAAAATACTTGTTCGCGCTTCACCGATTCCGTCTCTCGAAAACAACGCCCTTCCCGGTTATCAGGCAAAGTAAATTACAATTAATCGCGTTGGAAATTGTCGATATGGTAGCAGGTGTCACGAGAGGGAAGGCTCGTGACATCCGCATTGTCACGCGATTTCGGCGGACCGATAATTCGTTTTTTCACGGACGCGTTCGTGGTCGATTCATGGTCAGTGATCGATCAGGAGCGCGTTTCGAACGTGATCGTCGGCAATTTAACTCTTCACGTAACTCATTTTTTTTCGTAATACACTGAGAGAAAAATATAGCCACTTTTGGCCTGAATCATAATTTTTAACGATAATTATGATTAACATAATGATGCATATAGTTGAGTTAATCATATTTTATAAAATTATAAAATCATATTTTATAAAATATGATTAACTCAACTATGTATATGCATCATTGTGTTAACCATAATTATCGTTAGAAATATTGTAAAATTATGGTTGAGGCCAAAAGTGACTATATTTTTCTCTCAGTTGAGTATAGAATCTTGAAATATTCCGACATAAAAAAATCAATTAATATTTTTTTGGAAATAATCTTGTTCGCTTTCAAAATTCAAAGTTTGTATTTTATTACGAAAAAAAAATGTGTTTACTAAACATTGGAGCTAGTAAAAATCCCGCGCGCCGATCGAAGAGTCAAAGTGCCGATATTCTGAAACTGCGGGGAGTATCGCGGATACTCGGAGGCGGTCCCCGCGATATCTCGCGGAACGCGGAGCGCCGAGGGTGTCACCCCGGTGTGTGTTTACGTGGCACCCGGCGGTGATGGTAGCGAGCAACGTCACGGCAACATCTCGGTCGCGGAGAGAGTTGTGTTTGATCGCGCAATGACGACGGCGGCGGCGGCGGCGGTCGAGAGGGCGGCGGATCGCGCGCGGGTGGTGGTCGAAAGGTCGCGGCCTCCGTCATTGATATGGTTATAGGGAGTGCACTTTGGACCAAACGGTCGCGCCGACTTAAGAGGGATAAAGTGCGACGGCGTAAGGCGAGTTCGGTTTAGTGTTGTCCCGGCCGCGGAACGCGACACATTGCGCAATCCGATCTACCCGCTCACGTACTTTTTTTTTCCTCCCCTTCGCTTCTCACTCTCTCTCTCTCTTTCACTCCTTCTTCCGTAAAACCGGCGGGGAATAGAACGCCGGTGAATCATGGATCCCAGCCAAGCGCGACAGTAAACGGTGGGACGGAGATCGCAGGCCGCGAGAAGCGTTTCCCCGCACGTGGCGATCGCCGGCCGAGGGGCTCGGTGCCGATTTCTATCGAGAGGAAAAGGGAGAGACCGAGAGAGGAAGAATAAAAGAGTCCCCGCATCCTTCCCGCCGCCGAGTCTCTACGCGCTGAACGCACGTGACACACGACGTTCCGCGTGGGCAAGGACGACCGTGTCGACAGAAGAGACCGCGAGAGCAGGCAGACGCACACGGCGTTCCGCCACATGCCGCTTCCCACCGTCGCGTTTCCGCGCGTGAGCCCGTCGCGCAGTCACTGTACCGAGTCCACCATGTGGTCCACAGAACCGGGTAGCTTCACTTCCAACGGGAGCATGATCGTCGTGAGCAACAGGTTGCCGTTTGTGCTGAAGAGGAACGAGCTGTCCGGCCAGCTGGAGCGCAAGGCCAGGTGAGTGTCAACCCTCTTTCTTCTAGCGAAAGGCCGAAAACGCGCGCGAGACCACGTGCTGAGCGGATGACAGTGTCGCAAGCGGCAACGAGAGAGAGGGAGAGAGGTCCCGGCTGTCACTTTGCATTCACGTTTGTCGCGAGTGCGTGCGATCGAACGCATTATGCGGCGATCGGATAGATTATATTCTTAAAAAGTATAGCTGTCTTGCGCTCCGCTCGATACAAGTGACGACCGAGAAGGCGCATGCTCCGACGATACACTGTTTTTATTTACATCGTAGTTCCGGAGGTCGTGTCTCACGTTTCGTATTGTGTCGCACGACGTTGTTTTACGATCACCGAATGGACAATTGTCGCGATTGCACGCAACGATTTTTTTCTTAATAATCGTAACGTCAGTTGCGATGTATATTCGAAGGCTCTCGACACCCACGTCTTTTTGTATATTTAATTAAGAAACTTGAGATAATGAATGCGACAAGTCACTTGCGAGTGTGTGTCGTCTTCAGCGTTACATCACTCGCCGCTGTTGTTGTCTCTACACACAGATGACATCTTAAGCTGAAAGATACTTTTCTAGCATAACAATGATTGCAAGTATCTTGCGATATGTACACTGAGAGAAAAATATAGTTACTTTTGGCCCCATCCTTAATTTTATAATACTTCTGACAATAAATATGACAATAAATCTGACAGTAAATGATTAACTCAACTATGAATCATTATGTTAACCATAATTATCGTTAGAAGTATTGTAAAATTGTAGTTGAGACCAAAAGTAACTATATTTTTCTCTCACAATCGGTGTACCGACTTGTTTTCGATTGCACTTAAACCGACGTTATTAAAATAGACGTATTAGAATGCAGAAAACTGTATTTTTAGAATATACTTTAAAGTTCGGTCCAATGAGTTTTTAGAATGTACTTCAAAGTTTCGTCTTCGAATGAAAAATTTGCGTAATCGTATTCGCAATAAAAGTCCGCCTTGGTAACGCCGCGTTGAAAAACGTAGATAATCGTAAGAAGTCGCGCATTTCTGGGTGCAAGTTTCACTTTAAACGGAGAGGTGGAAGGAGAAATATGTGGCGAGCGTGCATGTGTCACAAACAGAAAGAGCGATTATTTCAATAAAAGACGCGTCGTATCAGAAAATAAACATGCGACGTATATATATAGATAGCGGATTGGTGATGTAACGAGAGGGGAGACGCGACAAAAATATGAGTAATAAAGTTCAGCGTAAAATTTTCGTATTTGGAGAATGATAGAGCCCTCGCCGTGACTCTCTCCTTGCCTGGCAAATTATGTTGACAATGTGCTCGAGCACGTGGTAGACGCCACTTGCACTGCCGTATCCGTGAACGATCGAGAAGATTCGATTTTACGCGTCGCGACGATCTTGTCGAGAGAGCGATTGGTGGCGCGAGACGATTAATTGAATTGATAAAAGGAGTATATCGACTCGCCACGGCAGAGAGCGCACAAAAGGCGTTCCTCTCTTAATCGCATTCAAAATAATTTTTTTCAACGTAATCTAATCGTGGGCATGTACGTACAAAGTGGTGACACTGTTACAAAATGTCACGTGAAATTTTTGCAACCGGATCGAAGTAGATTAAAACAGATTAGGGCGAATCCATACGATTGACTTACACTCGCATCCTCGAAATTGATGCAGCAGATGGAAAAATCATCAATGATAATTGCAGTTCACGTATGCGAAAGAAGACCCTTTAATCCGAAGATCTATAAATTCGAAAGTATGCTCAATCTTTACTTTCTTTTTCATTGTAATTAAGAATGTAATTTTTTATCTTGGAGGAAAATTTATCTGAATTCATCGTGAATATGTAATTTCATTTCAGAGATAATTATAAATCTGGCGATTCGCATTTAATGTTTTTATAATTTAAAAAACTAACATTTTTGCAAGTCCTCGACTACCTCGCGGATGACACACCGCGATGTTTCTGGCACATTCCTCAGAGCGAGCAGTAATTACGCGTTCGAATCTTACGAAACAGAGATCTTCCTGACATGAGATCTTCCTGAGATGAGAGGATAAATCGGGCTAACGAAGCGTGCACGTAGGATCACCTGTATCATCGCTCAATTACCGCGAGTGATTACCGCGGATTTCTCGAGGCGGCCGATAAGCGGGCGCATAAACTACCTGCGTCATTATCGTCGCACGTGTCTACCGCGTGTCTACCGGTCGCATCCGCGTGTTTCGCGCTCCTTAGATCCGCCCACGCGCGGATCCGGTCGTAGCTCGCGACCGTGACTCGCGCCGCGACCGTGGAAAAACACTAATGGCGAATACGGCCCGTATTCCCGATTATCGTTAACCGGGCCGATAACACGTACCAGTCAATTTTCGACACCGGAGATATCAATGCATTCGGTTACCGCCGGATCCGTTTATCGCGCACGTACGCTGATACGTTTGTGTGTGCGACGGTTTAAACTTGGCCCCCTTTTTTTTCTCTCGCTACATCGCCTGATGTTATGGCGTCGAATCGATACAATGTAATTAATGCAAAGTCGTCGAGGAATAATCAGGAAAACAGCAGCGGACCAAACCGAATCGCGATAACAGATTTAAGATAGCGCTATCACAACGTTTTATGTCCGGCACGATGATTCGCAAAATTCCCGGTAATCGCAATGCCTTTAACCCTTCAGTCGTAGTATTATTTTTCATAACACGAGTCTTATCTTAAATAAAGAGTCCTATAAATAAAGAGAGAAAGCTGTATATATATCTGAGTTGAATCTTGATAGTCGAATAACAACATAAAAATATTATTATTAGGCTATCAAGATCCAACTCGAGTTATATATCCAGCTCTTTTTTTTCTCTTTATTTAGAATATAAATTAATTTTTTTATACTGGATTTTTTTTATACAGTTTTTACTCTATTCGGCTATATATTCTCAACATTATGTCACTATTGTTCAATTTATATCTTTTGGAAATAATATTTATTCAAACTTTCAAAAATCAAACGGCAAAGCTTTATTTCGTAAAAAATGTTTTTCTAATTATCTTGTTGTTAAAGACTTGTTGCTAAAGACTCCGCGGCGACCAGAGGGTTAAAATAGATCGCATAGATTGCACATAGGTCGACGCTGGTTTCAATGTCATAATAGGAATGCCATAAGAGGTCGCATAAACAATAATTATAGCGTGACCACTGTTAGATAAAAGATATTGATCGTAACAGGGAATAGCGCGACATGAATTGTAAACATTCGCCCGAAGGATTTCGCATGACTCGAAGTGTCGAATATACATTAATGCAAGGAAACGTTAGACTTTTTCTACCTGACGCTTAAAGATTGATCAGCAGGTGATCGTAAGGCACAGTATAGGGTGTCTCTATAGCGTCTCCTTTCATCTGCGTATTCTTTGATCAATCATTCGCCACACTTGTCGCCGAAGAAGAAGAAGAAGAGTAAATTGTGCATAATATCGGTAAACAAAATCCGCCTGAAAGTATAACACGAGTGTTGACGCGAATTGTATCGCGTGCGAGAGCAGCGCGGTACCCACATTAATTACGATCGGAGTGCGATTTCCGGAAGGTCACGACGTTTACGCGCGTTCCGACGCACGTTAGGAAATCTCGTTGATCACGGACAAAGTGAGCAGAACCAGGTGATGCATTACGTAAACAAGTTGGTCATTATACTCAATGTCGCGCTTGAACGTGTTCGCTAAATGTATAATTAATTAATTACGACAGAAGCGCGTTCCCCCGGCAGAACCCGCGACTTCTCGATTGTCGACGCGATGATTACTGACAACGAACGCGTTTTCGTTCTCTCGCAATACACTTACACGCGAGAAATGCGTTTCTTTAATTTACGATTAAGATACCAACACAATTAAGCCGCAAAAGTAACGCGAATACAGGCACAGCGTAATTGATTCTCAGCGGCAAGATTTTTTTTCTGCCATTCTGAAGTATTTGTGTTAAAAGTAAATTTGTTTTGAAACTGGATGCTGGATGTTTAAACGAGCAACACCATCGACCTCGCCGTGCCGCTGCAGGATCTAGGCACTTTCCGATAGTGACCTTAGACGTTTCCTAGATATTTACATTCTTTTTTATCATTCATTCTTCCCATTCTATCTCGATAACGAATGATATTCGAATTTTTTATCCATCGTTTCTGTTTTTTTTTTCCAATATTTTTTTATATGTGTGCACGGAATATTTTTATTGACAAATTGAAATGGGAGGCAGAATTCCAATAGAGCGCTCCGAGAATGCGCTTAACATGACTGTCAAATTGTTTGCCGCTTTTAATGTGAACGATTAAATTAAGTATCGGATATAGTTAGAACTCTGCGTCGTCTCAAAGCTATAAATAGATATTACCGTTAACGCTCTAACGGTGTAACAGCTATTGTTTCTTGAAACATTATTACGTCCGACAGGAAAAGAAAGATCTTTTTATGTAAATAACATAATAGTAAAATATTTAACTATTTTTCAGAATTGGATAATTTCTTTAAATAAAATATTCCGCGAACTTTATAAACTTCTGCCTGATTCTAATTCGTAAAATCTTACAAGAGAATTATTTTGACAGAAAATATTTTTTCAAATATGATAGTCTAGCTCGTCTTACGTCCGCTCGCGTGCCGAGTTTATTTTCGCTCATCTGTACTTTTTCCGTGAACCTCTCTTTCTTTTTACAGCGCCGGTGGTCTGGTAACCGCGGTAGCACCCGTTGTCATTAACGGAAATGGAGTCTGGGTCGGATGGCCGGGCATGCACATGGAAAATCCGAACGAGCCGATTCCCGAATCCGATCCCAACGATCGCACGCCCACGGCCGGTCTGCTATCACGAAAGGTAAGCTCCCTCAATACAACGACAGCGATCGCCGCGCTAATATTTCGTCGCCACAAATCTGGCGGCGCCTTATATAATCGTTGCCTTGCATTCGTACGTTAACGATACGTTCATACATAGTAAAGAAAAAAAAAAAAGTAGTAAAGAAAAGAAAAAAAAAAGGAAACGGATATCACTCAGCCCGTGGATCTCTAGAAACCGCTTCGACTCTTTTGTGTGCAAATTTTCTGAAATAACAGGCTAAATCGCCAGGAAAATTATAGATATTCGTTACTATCGCATATTCAACGAGCGTGTCTCACCGTGACGTGAGAACGCCGGTTTTCCATTGTAAATATGCGATTTGCTCGGCGACTGTTGCATCACAATGAGCAAACACTCGCGACCGTATTTGAGTCAAACGAGTTTTCAAATTTCTCTGAAAGCTTCGCGACGTTTTCGCCTCCAAGATTGACATTCTTCAAGATGTACGTTTCCGGAAATTGATTATTCTTAGCATTCGAGCTTGTCAATAATTTCAAGAATTGAAACTTGTCCTCGACTTCTCTGTTCTCGATCGCCGTGTTACAGCGGTGTGTGTCATTTCCAGGCGTTCGAGCATTCCGGATTGATTTACATATTGATTCAGGTTTTTTTGGGGGGGGGGGATATTTTGATTGAAACGAGATGGAGCAAGATTTTCCATAGCTCAGGTGAATCATACGGGCGAGCGAACCGGTGCTTATCATTATCACCGTTTCGATTACCGGCGGAGAGTGTACTAACCTTGGCATTGACAACGCTGCGTATTGACAACCTCCGGCGTGACGGAGAGAATAGTCACCGTTCCCCACCTCGATCGACCTGTAATATTCCACGTCGTCGAATGTTTCGAAATGGTCACCTTTCGCGGCAGGCAGCGTCGAGCGGTAACTCAATGCTCCCCTTTCGCTCAATTAATAACGGTTAGAAGCAGCGCTACTCGGATAATGCGCACGTAGATTCGTTTGCTCATTTACGAAGTAGCGAGGCAAAGAGCTCGCGAGTCGCATTCCAGCAGCATTGAGATACAAAAATCGCCTTCCACAGGCGGGGAGAAAAAAACTGACGATGCAAATCGTTTGGGGGGCCCCTCGGGCCCTCGCCGTTCCCCTCGACGTCAGAAAGTTCGGTGACAGTTGAAAACAGCTTATTTATAGATTGTTTTTTACGGCGATATCACGTCTTTTCCGAGCAAGAGCAACGCGACTTTCCGATATAAACGCCGGTCATTTTCTTTTAATACGTAGAGCGTAAAGCTCATGTAATGATTGATACGTCCGCGTTTTTTTTTTTTTTCATATTTGTAATCATTACAAACTACCCTGCCGTTAGCGTGGAAATAACAAGTAGGGACGAAGAGAGAGACGTTTAGTAATCTTTCTTCTTTGAGACGGGAAGGGAACAAATGTTAAAGTTCCGACGGACCAATGTATCCGGGAACAACGCGGTGCCGATAACGCAACAGTATTAAAAGAAATATAAATACTGTATTATGCACGAACGTTCCGTTGTTTATTCGCGCCCCGTGTGAACTGCGGTAACTGATCTTCGACCTCCGATTTTAGCTCCTCATCTCCAGACTGAACTTGGATAAGCGTGTGTTTTTCGCGTATTGCGTAAAGCAGCCGGCGTAAAAATGCCCTCGACACAGTCCGTTGTTACTTTTCTTTTTCCTTCAATTGTAATTTTAATTTTCATCATTATTGTTATTGTTATCGATCGCCCGGCGCGATTTCGCGCTTGAATGAGCTCGAAATGACTGGCAGTGTCATGGATATTTGTGTCACGAGGTCGATCGGTGGGTTATCGGCACCGACACAGGCGTTTGCAGCGAGTCTATCGTCTGTAAAGTGACGACTTCTGACTAGCTGTCGACATACTGTGTCGACGATTAGCGGATTAGCGGATACCACGTATGTACATACACCCACGCGCCGACGACGCGATGGATCACGTGAATCGGCGCAAGAACGTCTTTCAAGATCGTCGATAACGATGTCCGGACGATAACCTACGACATCATCGAACAAAACCACCGGGCGATTAAGCCCGACGCGGTCGCAGGCTGCGTGGCGACGGGCATAAAGCCTGTATCGGACTACGAATAGAGATTAAGATTGAAATTTGACCAATTAGATAATTAAAACAATGTTTAAAGAATTACTTTGTATAAGTTTCGTTCTGATTGGTCAAATTCCAATCTAATCCCAATCTCAAACCGTAGTTTGATACGGGCTTAACGATTATCGTTACGTTTGGAAATTTTCAGCCGTAGGCGCGGCTTAAACGGACTTGCTGGATACTTGAGAAAAAGAAGGGAAAAAAGAGAAGGAAATACCGGAAAATGTTAATTTCTCGCACAAATTGCGCTCACGATATCACTCGAGCAAGGACTTCGAAATGTTGGAAAAATTAAAAATTAGAGAGAATCAAAATGACAATAAACAAAAATCTGTACATCTTGAATCTATAAAATACAATGAAAAGGATTTGGAAAAAATATTTAAAAAGATTATTTCTTTCTAGACTGATACTTTTTTTTTAGAAATATACCTTTTTTAAGAGATACTCTATTTAGAAAGACACCTTATTTATTACCAGAATTAGATATCGGTGCATGTATACTTTTTGTTCTTTTTTTTTTTAATGTAAATCGCCAATTTATCAATTTTCATTACTTGGCGATACCGCCAGGATTTTCAGCGTTAACGAATTTTTTTTCTTTACTGTCACACTACGAAAATCCTTCCTCTCGTTTCGTTCGGAGACTCGCTCTTCTGCTTTACGATGATTTCATTATCGGCATTTCATCGGTGGTTGCACATACCGTTCTTCGCTCGGCCGCTCTATTTGCCGTCTATCGCGGGCCGTGGCGTTCAATAATAAATTTGCATAACACGATGAGCATATAGGAAACAAAGAAGACAAGAAGGAAAAACAACGCCGCGAGGAGGGGGTGGGGAAACCGATTATCATGCTCTGTCACGTGGAGTCACGCTTGCGAGACACGCGATAACGAGCAATTAAACTGTTTTCATTATTTCCTAAATGGACCGTTCTCGGGCGAGGCAGAGATGCGAGATACACATTTTCACAGAATCCGCCTGTACGATTTGATGCTTCGAAATAACAAAGATAACTTTGTAATGACGGAGATTTCTTCGAGATCGTCGTACCAAAATAATTACGCCGCGGAACAGATATATGCGTCCGGTATGTCAATCAGTAGAACCAGTCGAAACTAGTATATAACCGGTATATATACTTTTCGTTCGCTGCAGTTTCCAAATATTTTTTCTTCGCAAATCATCCGATTCAATACCTCTGAGAGTCTCTCTGTGCAATTATCGGATAAATAATTCGGTGCTCCGATCGATTTGAGGTCTCTCGGTTGCGAATTTCTCAAATCGATTGACACGTGCGCGAAATGCCATTAGGGGGACTCGTCGCGCTATTACGGTTCCTTAATTGCGCTTTACGCGACGTACGGAGGAGCGGCAGCGCTTTTAATACAGTTCCGACCCTACGATCCCTCAAATTAAAATCGATCGAGGTCATCGCTTGCCTCCACCCGCCGATCTCGCTCGACGATTAAAGAAATCGTCGATTGAACGAAATCGTGTATTGATACGGTTTTATCGTGCCGCGGTTAAGCAACTCCGGCGATGTACTCTCCTCCCTCTCGAGAGATAAAACAATGCGCGACGATTTCCCAATCCGCAATCCCGGACGCAATGTGCGCGACGGGGGAAAGAAGCCGCCGTCGCTTTCCCTGACCTCTCTTAATTAATGTGCCCGTAAAGCGGCGATATCCGCGTCGGAGAAACAACAAACCGACAGCCGCGCGATTGGTTGTGTCTATCGTAAAAGTATTAAACCGCGTTATCGCCCGTCCGAGAGCGATTGCTCGCTTGCGTCAGGCCGAGCGATCCTTCTTGGCGCGCGGCCTGTTTTCCGACTCGCGGTCGGAAATATAATAAAGGAGGCAGTGTCGTGGGCAAAATAACAGAGTTTCGCGGGGAACGACGAGCGGGCCGGAAACCAAAATCGAATTTTATGCGCTTCCGATCCGTCGGCCGGTTTTTACTACTCCCCCGGCCTATTTCTTATTATCAGGCCAATTTCTCGCTCCGCGATACCGCTGCCGTTGAATGTGTTTGATTCTCGACTTGAAGTCTGGCTCGCGATATCGTATATACATTTAAGTATTAGAGCTGTATACGTCAGTACATACGAATAAATCCACAGTAATCCGAAATAAAAAAAAAATTAAATCGTTTTAGTCTTTATTTTTCGAATTATAATGAAAGGAAACGCTTGAAATGCGTAATCATAATTCTGTATATACAACGTTATTACTAGACATTGTCATTTTAAATGAAATATATAATTATATATTTAACAGTAATTATTATGGTTAATAATTAATAATAATTAATATATATTAATAATTATTGTTAACAATAACAACTTTATACATTTATGTGTATGCATATGCATACACNGCTGTAGGAGATCGCTCACTTCACATGTGGAACACCTAAAAATACAATTACACACATTGGCAGGTTTGCCAAGGTGAATCGTTGTACTCTGACGCTATCTGACATGACGATTGTACCAATGGCGCTTGCAACTTGAATCAAATCTCTTGAAATAACGATAGAAATGATACATTACGAGCGCGAATAATTGCGAAGAATCGCGACAAGGGATTTTTCAATCTCAATCTTTCTCTTTTTATTTTCAGGTTGTCGCGGTGCACGTGGATGCTGGCATTTTTGACTCGTATTACAACGGATGCTGTAATGGAACCTTCTGGCCCCTCTTCCATTCTATGCCAGATCGGGCGACCTTCATCGCGGATCATTGGCGCGCGTATTCCACAGTCAATGAAAAGTTCGCCGCGCAGACAGTACGATTTTATGACAATTATCTATTGCGTTTTTGCAGTCTAAGAATATCTTTTATTATCGGATATCCGGAATTCATCGGATCTCATTAATTCGCGTTCCCGTATTTTGCTTTCCATTCAATATTTCAATAACATGCAAAATATAATAATATTATGATGACATTTACTGTCCTCATAATGCAAAAGGAAATTGCAATAATGATGAGATAATTATCATGAAAAATACTATATTCGGTATTCTTGTCGTAATTAAATGATTAAATTTCTCAGTTCTCCTGAACATCAAACGAATTTGTTTGATGACGCAGGTTGGCGCCTTGGAACAAATTCACAAGGAGCAGGAAAACCAGCAGAACGGCACGCCACTGGTATGGATTCACGATTATCATCTGATGTTAGCCGCCAATTGGATCAGACAAGCGGCCGAGGAGAAGAATCTCAGGCTTAAATTAGGTTTCTTCCTTCACATACCCTTCCCACCGTGGGACATTTTCAGGCTGTTCCCATGGGCCGACGAGATCCTGCAGGGTATGCTAGGTGAGTGACAGTCTTTCTGGTATCGCGGATTGTCTCAATAACTCTTCTCACATCAATCTCTAACGTGACTCCCTTCGTGGTAATGTTTAGGATGCGACATGGTGGGTTTCCACATTCAGGATTATTGCCTGAACTTCGTTGATTGCTGTCAGAGGAGTCTCGGTTGCAGAGTGGACCGTAAGAACTTGCTGGTCGAACACGGCGGTAGAACAGTGCGGGTAAGACCGCTACCGATCGGTATACCGTTCGACAGGTTCGTCTCGTTGGCGGAGACCGCGACAAAAGTCATGCAATCGAGTCAGAAGATCGTTCTCGGCGTCGACCGACTCGATTACACGAAGGGCCTCGTTCATAGACTGAAAGCCTTCGAGATGCTGTTGGAGAAACATCCCGAGCATCGCGAACAGGTTATTATCTAATGCGTTTACTTGCGAGCGTTCTCTCCTCGCGGAGCGATTGCCGATGGTACCAGAGCTGTCGAACGACCACATTCAAATCTTACGTTACGTGGCGTATGTTAGGTGACGATGCTTCAAATCGCAGTACCCTCACGCACAGACGTTCGCGAGTATCAGGACCTGAAGCTCGAGATGGATCAGCTGATCGGCTGCATAAACGGTCGCTTCACCACGCCCAACTGGTCGCCCATACGTTACATTTACGGCTGCGTGAGCCAGGACGAGCTAGCGGCCTTCTACAGGGACGCCGCTGTCGCCCTCGTCACACCGCTCCGGGACGGCATGAACTTAGTCGCCAAGGAATTCGTCGCCTGCCAGATCAACACACCGCCGGGAGTGCTGATAGTGTCACCGTTCGCCGGGGCCGGCGAAATGATGCACGAGGCCTTGATTTGCAATCCTTATGAGATCGACGAGGCCGCGGAGGTGATTCACAGGTACACGACTGTCCGTTTCTATCGTAGCGGAACTAGTCTGAATGGAATAAATTACTCGTCGACTCGAAGTTTCACTTTTCTTTATGATCCGAATTTTAATTAAGATACATTTTGATATCCGCAACAAAGTGACTCAACGATTTAAACCTGCTCTGACAGGGCACTCACCATGCCCGAGGACGAACGCACGTTGAGAATGAACCACTTACGTCGACGGGAAAGGATATACGACGTTAATTACTGGATGAAGTCCTTCCTCCAAGTGATGGGATCCCTCGAGGAGCACGATTCCGTGGGCGCTACCACGATGCAGCCCGTGACCATGGACGATTTTGATGATTATCTGAGCAAGTAGGTATCAGTTCTGTTAAGAGATGTGCATGACTGGGGCCCGACCAGCGCATGCGCATGTACAGGAGATATCCATAAGGTGACAGTACACAAATATTTACATAAGTAACGTGTATCGCGCGAGTTGATTATTATCTCGTGCGAAACGAGTACTTTTAGAAAAATAGGCTCGTTGCATTGATTGACTTTAGATTAAATGATTAAGTGAACCAGCTACGCTTCTTGATACTTTTAAGCTGCGCATGAGTTTGGGTACGTCGCAGCGTGATATAATGCGGCTATGCTTATGACGTCGTCGCCGATGAAGGTGACGACGATGAATTACAATGCATTCTCTTGCTATGTGAGATATGTATTGATCCTAAATACCCTGTCCAAACATCCCCACGATCTACAAATCGGGGCATACAAGAGATTGAGAGATCAAGAACACGCTTTTACATGATGACGGCGGGCCCGCGCGAGCGAATGTTACCTGACTCATGACGAAAGCCGGATAACGATCCAGTGACAACCACATGTCCCCTAGGTACATCGGTGATAATCATAAATTGGCGCTTCTGTTGGATTACGACGGTACGTTGGCGCCCATCGCCACGCATCCCGACCTGGCGATCCTGCCGCTCGAGACGAAGAATGTCCTACAAAGGCTGTCGAACATGTCGGACGTTTACATCGCGATCATATCGGGCAGAAACGTGAACAATGTAAAGTCGATGGTAGGAATAGAGGGTATTACATACGCCGGGAACCACGGACTGGAGATCCTGCATCCGGACGGCAGTAAGTTCGTCCATCCCATGCCCGCCGAATTGGAGGACAAGGTGGCCAGTTTGATGCAAATGCTTCAGGAACAGGTACGCGAAATTCTTGTAATATAAACACAGATATAAATGTAATACTGTTTCTCATTAATGAAACATGATAGATAGACCATAATGATTATAAAATCGTTAACGACGCTATCCATTTAATAAATATTAAATGAACTAAATATTTAACGGATATCACGCAAAGTCGTCAAGAGATACGGATCACACGTTCTCTATATTTATCTTGACAAAATCTACAATACAAAATGTATTTATGTGTCCTGTCTGGGCTGATGAAGCTTTGCAGGGACGGTGCCTGGGTCGAGAATAAAGGCGCGCTTCTCACTTTCCACTATCGTGAAACTCCGATGGAGAGTCGCCCCAAGATGGTCGATCAGGCTAAAAAACTTATCGAGGGCGCCGGATTCAAGGCCTGTGCCGCGCATTGCGCTATCGAGGCGAAACCGCCGGTCGAATGGAACAAGGGACGCGCTTCTATCTATATCCTGCGCACGGCGTTCGGTCTGGATTGGAGTGAGCGTATCAGGATTATATACGCTGGTGATGATGTTACGGACGAAGACGCGATGAAGGTACGAAATCGATCGATTCTACCGCTCCTGTCCGAGCAAAAATATCTTTTAATTCATGAAAAAAATATTCACATTATTATCATCGGTCATCATGAGAATTTAAATCTGTTTCCACTTAGGCATTGAAAGGTATGGCTGCTACTTTCCGCGTGGCATCATCGGACATTATTCGCACATCGGCGGAGAGACGTTTGCCCAGCACAGATTCAGTACTGACGATGTTGAAGTGGGTCGAGAGGCATCTCAGCAGGCGCAAGCCCCGCAACAGCATCGACATCCCGGGAATACCGTCACGATTTCGACGTGGAAGCGGCGGTATCACGATGGAAATGTCTTTCACCCCACCAAATACAGCTCTCGAATCATAGGTGATGCTCAAATATCCCTTGTTAGCATATCAGGTATATACCCAACGCGATTTATATCTATCATAAGGTTAAAATGTACTCGTAGCATAAAGTCAATCAAAACAGACGGAGGAGCAAGAGGTAACGAAGGAATCGCTGCGAGCGATTTGAGAGCAGATGAAAGAAGTTAACGAGGCTCACGCCTAAACTCTAATAGCGAAGTATAGCCGCTAAAGAGACTCGCGATTGAAAAGTCCAAAGAAACGAGATTCTTCCTAGTTGAGTAGTGTAATAATATTTTATTACCAACATACAGAATCAGCAACACAGAGTTCAACTGAGAGATATGAGAAATCAAATCGTTACGTTGACTCTTTAGCTCGATCGATGTACTTTCCGGTTAGACCTTGGCCTGAAAAAAATATTGAACTCGTCCGAAGTACATGATATCTCGATAAATGTTTTCCGTACGAATGAAACTTCTTTTTTGGCTGCAACAGAAAGATGTATATATTATATATCTATATTTTCGATGTATGTATTCTTATCGAATTTACAATTGTATCATGTGAAATACGTATATTTCTCTACGGAGATATAGCATTTAAATACTTAGGTCTTAGATCCGCGTCGTTCAGTAAAAAAAATAAATATTCGGCAGTTATAACGAACCCTGCACAATACATTTAATAATTGTGTTTTAACTCGTTAACGATTTCTATCGGTAGCATAAATATGACAAAATGAAAAACTCATTGTCTTAGAATAATTTACGAAGTATGTTTTTATTTGGAAATGTCTAATTAATTTATTTGTTTTTTTCCTCTTTCTCCTCCTTATTTTTTTAAAGATCAACTGCAGTACGAATATTAAAAATATTGATTGTTAACTTTCGGATAAGCGAGACATTAAATTGTTGTTTTGAAAAAAAGACGCATCGTGAGATAAATTCGCATCATATTAAGACTCTCCTTAACAAAGCAATCGGAATTATTCATATCTAAGAATAAAAATTTAGTTCAATACATTAGACTGTCTCCTTATACAAATCTAGCAGTTGAGTTATCAAGAAATGGAGTGCCAATTTGTATTCCGTGTCGCGTAATTTACAGCAAAATGATATCAACATGGTAATCCTAATACACTTCCAAGAAATGAGAATTCTGCGCTCTGTACGTAAATCTATAGTGAATGCGTAAAACTTTGGATGCGAATGGTCGTTTCGTACGGGAGAGCGAAAAAAAAAAGCAAAATCTGAGTAAAGTAGGTTCAAACTAGATTTTACACTTTTTCTAAGTAGAATAAGAAATATGCAATGTGTGAAAAGGAAAAATAGGTGAAAGAGGGTTACCGATATTTATGTTGATATAATAGCTTTGGTTGTGCGTATGACGATTAATGATAGTAAGTAAGAAACGGCTACATTAGGATCTATGCCTTCTACGTATCTATGTAAAAGATATGTGTCGTTGCGCATTTCTCCGTGCCGCCGGATAATACTGACTATGAACTGGTACAAACTGGCAACGCGTATCCGTCTCTTGTCGCTGCACGAGCTTATTTCGAACTGAGAAACTTTCCGAAAGTAACTCATTAAGTAAAGTAGTATCATTAATTGTATAAAAAGCAATTCGTCGCGAAAAGGTGTCATTCGTCTTTGAAAACGTGATGAAACCTAGCGATTTTAACAGATTACAATTAAGCAAAGATAGAGATAAATTTGTTCTGGCGTGAAACCGCATGAAATTGTACAAATAATATATTATTTATTGAAAATTACTTCGAACATTTTAGAAGAGACTATTACAGATTAATGCCACTTTATTCTTGCCACAGTTTTAAAAACAGATTTTTTTTAATTCGTCTCTTTGAAATGTAATTTTATTTTATAATTGTTTTTCCTTATCCCTTATTTACTTTTGTAATCCGCTTAGTGTCCGGCGTGTTTCTTTTTCATCTGCCACCTGCAATGCGACTCCGAAGCGAACATTTACAAATTAAAATATGTATATTCATCAATAAATCACTGATGTAATTATTGCTACTAGTTGCACATAGAGTAAAAGAGCTTAGCTCCGTCGGAAGGTCAAACGTTGTGTAACACCTAATGAGAGCGATTAGCAATTAAGTATATATATCAATTATCGGTATCTCGGAGGCTTCGCGCGTTGCGTGAGCACAGGCTAGATTCTGTAATCTCTTACTTTCGCCTGTATTTATTAGTCAATTATAATAATCGCCGGTCAATGGATAATGAGCGAGAGAGGTTGACGATCAGGTGGACGAGGGAGAAGAGAACGAAATGAGAAACGTAATGGCAATCAATAAGGAAAATATAAGCACAAAGCGAAATGTAAATTACTGTTGCATCGAGGCTATATCTATCGGAAATACTATACCGTATAACGTCATCACTGTTGAAAGTATACATAGAAAAAAAGAGTATGTGTGTGTGTGTGTGTGTGTATATATATATATATATATATATATATATATATATATATATATATAAAACGAGATATATAATATATATATATAAACATTACGCGTACGCGCGAACGGAGTCCTATCATGTGCCCTTAAAACAGAAATCTTTATCCCTCTCCCGACTTACTTAAAAGGATAAAAAAGGAAAAAAAAAGATGAAGAACAAGAATATTTTACGTTTTGTACGAGTACTTAGTTTTTACCTCGTTACCACTGTAGTAAATGTGTAGGAGAACGAATCGCGCGAGATAGTGCGCGGATGAGCGATTAAAAACTGTTTTGCTCCCGTCATTGTCGAGCCGACTGTACGTAATACACAGCGCAGAAATAAACTGATGTTTATAAATCACTCCTGCGCGTTCATTTTTTTTTTCCATGCTACGCTACTTAAATCCGCTTTCGGCAATCTGAATTGGAGTCGCAACTCGGAATACAATTTTACTAATTGTAATTTTATATGTCATATGTGTGACATGAAAATTGCTTGTAAAATCAGAATATATATTAAAGCGCTCGCGTATATACGGTATATAAAATGAAATTAACAATAAGTAAAGAATCCAGGTTATAATTGCATTTCTAATTATATCGTGTAATGGATGATTTTTTTTAAATCAAAATGGATAATATATATAAAATAAATATTACAATGCATATATGTATATGTCGAATATACATATACACGGCATAAAAAACTATAAGTAAGATATCCAGGATAGAATTCCATTTCTAATTGGATGTATCGTGTAACGAGAGAAACATTTAAATTACAATATGCATGTATAAAATAGTTTATAATCAAACATATGGCATATAATATTATAACGTATGTGTTCTATCTTCAAATCCGACGCGAATTATTTAAAGTGCGCGCTTACAAAATTCCAAGAGCGAATACTTGGTAAATTTAAGCATTGAAAATTTAAATAAATCAAATCATATTTTAGTTCCGAAAGAAGCAAAAATATAAAACTATCGTATAGTAATAAAAAAAAAGGAAGTGCTTAAAATAGCAACGACGGGAAACGCCCTCAACGTACATGGTCTACATGGATTATAAAAAGGTGCTTTGGACATCCCCAAGAACAATACGTGAAATCCACGTTATTGCCACGTAAGATTCACGTGCAAACGTGAATTCCATCTGGCAATAACGTGGATTTCACTGTTATACTGTCTTATTGGGAATTGAGTTTAAGTTTTTTTCAAAGCTAATTTGATCTCCATTTATTGATAATAAACGCATTTCTCAAAAATCTGTCAACCAGATAAACTTTCTAAAGATAAATACTTTTTCATAAAAATTAATGCTCCTCTCGGGCGTCGATTATTTCTCGGGAGAAGCCTAAGCGACGCTTATTGTTAGCCTTGTTCGGCAACGAGTTGTAACGAGCCAGGAATTTTACAATTTTTGTAAAATTCCCCCTCGCAGGTGCTCCGCACCGATTTCCGCGGAAACGGCCGGGGTATTATTCGCGACGGCGCGACCGTGTGTTTGCGTGCGATTTGATCGGGAGAAAAACGCCCGCTTCTCCTCCCTCCTCTTCCAGGAATTTCATTTCTGCCCCGGCAATAAATAACGATAGAACCGTCGGGCCGCGATATCGCCGTTTGTGTATCGCCGTTATTTTTCACGGCGTAACCTCTGATGTTGAGACATATCTCAAGCCAGCGATTAAAAGTGTTTTTTTTATAAACCGATGTCACCGATGCGTGCCCGANAGCGGAGAGCGGGGTGGGGGAGGGGAGGGGAACCGACGCGGTGACGCAACGAACCGTTACGAGCGATCGCGGATAATAATAATCGTCGCGGGTATAGACGGTCGCGGGAAAACACACGCAGATTTTTGTTATGTTTTTTTTTTATTTATTGTTTCCTAATCGATCCAAGCGAAGCCCCCGAACGAAGTGTTAATATCCATTTATACTTTCGATTCTCCATCGAATAATATCGAGATGCGTATATTTTTTTTTCAGTGAAACGTTACGAATGAAGCATAACACGAATGTCTTTTTTAATAAAAACCTCAAATAATCGTTTTAAAGTGATTAGAGATTCGCTTTAATAATCTGTATGTAACACGCGTCAGATTCTATGGCAAAATTTCATCCATAGTTTTACAATCGTTATACATACAATCGTGTATTTTAATTTATATGTGCGCATGTTAATGTATGTTTCATACGTATATTTCTCTTTACATATTTTTTTATGTTACACGATTCATAAAAGCAGGAGTAGAATTTTATTCTCTGTACACGAATTACCGTAGAATTACAACATTATACTTCTATATTGTATGATAATTCTACTTTTACATATACAGTGTATGCATTATATTTTTTTTATACACAATTATCCGCTATTTTGTGGTTTTCCTTAAATGTTCTTTATCTCGGGCCATATATAAACTTATAATTACGCTCTACATTTTTATACGAACCATAAATTGTTTAAAGTAAGTTTTATAATTCTGTATGTTGTATATTTTGATATACACTGCCGTCAAAAAGTTTAAGACCAAAGTAATTTGTAAATTTAATTTATCATTTCTTCTAAAAAAATAATGCAAATTATTTTTATTTATATAAGAAAATCCTATAATTATTCAAAAACTTTGACTTTCAGCTTTTTAATGATTTTTTGCAGAGTATTGTATGTTGATTTGTTTACGAATAATAAATGATCAAAGTCCAAATAACAATTTTGACTTTTTCTTCTTCAAAATTTGATAACTCGGTCAAAAAAATCGCACTGCGATCAGCAAACACTCAAATTAAAGGAGAAGAAAGAATTAGGCTTTCATTTGATGTATATAACATGCTCGAAAAAAAATTATCCAAGTCCGTGTACGCTTCCAAACTTGACTAATTTGACTAATTTTAAAATCTCAAACATGCCCTTTAAGAGGCATCCTGTTGCATCAATGTTTGTAATAAAAAAAAATATATATACACCATTTTAAAGTTGAGTTTTCAACCTTTAATTTAAACAAAAATCATGCAGTTTGGATGATTTTTCGCAAAGTTATGTCACTTTGAAAAGAAATGATAAATAAAATTTACAAATTACTTTGGTCTTAAATTTTTTAACGGCAGTGTATATGCATTTTAATACATGTACATACAATACTTTGCATTGTTGCGTATCCTGATTCTCTTTAAACATTTTTCGTATTATACGGCACAAAAGTATAAATAGAATTCTATTACATTCTTTTGGATCATTTAAAGTGGTCTCGAGACGTGCGTGATCCTCTTTCTCGCGTGTCACAACTATGCGAATTAAGCTGTGCGGCCCACTATAGGAAGGGACAGCCTCAGCGAAGGGTTCCGCAATCGAGGAAGAAGGGAGCTCGATTTCCAGCCCTTTGAGATCGAAATGGGGTCGTCTTTCGACGACCGTGTCGATCTCGAGTTGGAAACATCCAAATATTTTCGTTGGACGGGCCCGTTTTGCGGGAGGGTGGACCGCGGACCGGTTTTTCGCGGAGGTTTGCCTTTTCACCCGAGAAATCGATCTCGGGGCCCCCGATCAGGGGGGAGAGAAGGCACCTTTCACGCCGGGGATCCTCCCCTGCGCGAGCGAGATCCTCCGGCTGAAGGATCAGCCAGGCGATTCCCGCAGTCGCTGCATAAAGAGGCGGATTACACGGTGTCCATTTCAAGACGTACAAGGAGCTAGTGTTTGCGGTAAGTCTACCTTCTCTCTTCCGCCCTCTCCCTCGTCCTGCCCTCGTCTCTCTGCTCTGCTTCCCCTGCCGCTTGCGCCGGGTCCTGCGGGCGTATACCGAGCCGGTAGGGGCATTATCTTCGCTGTTTTGCCGATTCAATTGTGTGTGCGGTGAAAGGCGGCGTTTAACAAGAGTTTAATAAAAGGCAAACAGCGCGGGATCGTCGGTCGTCCTCTTCTCTCGCGGGCCATCCTCGTTTCTTCCGCTCCCGCGCGCGCGAAAACCGCTCCGCCGCTCTCTCTCTTCCCCTTTTTTCTCTCTTTCTCTCTCTCCCTCTCCCCCTCTCTCTCTCTCTCTCTGTTTTCTTCCCTTCCCCTCGCACGTCGTACGTTCTTCCTCGAAGGGATTACCCGGGAAAAACCTGGGCCTGTCGGTCCGAAGAAAAGAGGGAACACACGCGAAAGGAGAGAGACTCGAGAAAGGATCGCAGCTGCCACGCACCGATTGGCCCGACCGAAAAAAAAAAGTAGCGATTCCTCTCACTCGCCCATCGTATATTTCTGTTTTCGCTAATCCGCGCGGGCGGATGGACGGGGAACAGAGCGGCATGTATTCTCGTGGATGAAGAAGCCACGCGGGGAGCGCGCGAGCGGATGGACAAACGTTCCATCGATCGCGACCGAGAGACGTCGTTCGAGAGAACTCGCCGATCGGAGAGCTTACGCCTCCAAAGCGTCTTAAATTCGTACCTGTAGAAATGTGAATAAATTCCCGAACAGCGACTCCCACGTACACGAGCTCATTGTTAGACCTGTAAGATGTAAAAAGCGTTTTCAAAAATGTGAATTTGTAAAAGTGGCTCGGAAAAATCAGCTCTTCAATCGCTAGAGTTTTTATTCTTTATGAATTATCGAGTTTCTATATCATGTGCCCTATTTTCTTTATATATAACGTTTTTTTTTTGTTTTTTTTTTAAATAGAGAAGCATTGTAGGATATTTAGAGCCGTTAGGCCAAGTAGAGATAAGCGAACAGAATAATAACATAATAAGGAACGTTTGGTCTAACAGTGAGAGTGCTATGTGTCAGAACGAGGGATCCTGAGTTTCAAATCCAGTCGGACTCCTTTAATTTTTCCGTCGCTTATAGTTTCAAAAGTGAAATACGATTCACCTACCCTCGGGCAGGAGAGGCCTAGAAGGAGGGTTAAGGTGATTTTAGAGGGATGCACCACAAGGTGGTGTGTTCATCTGACGACATTCAGAGGGAATGTCTTGTCGAAGCAGTCTGTACGGTTAAGGATGGACTCAGAGAAGAGTCAATCAGGGACATTCGAGAACGAATGTATCGTCAGACTGGCCGAGGATGTTTAGGATATTTAGGGCCATTAGGCCAAAGTCGAAATAAACGAACGAAGAGGAGCGTTTGGCTTAGCAATGAGAGTTGCTAGTCTTTTCGGAACGAAGGATCCTGAGTTTAAAACCGAACGGAGCTCATTTAATTCTTCCGTTGCCTACATTAATGAATCCTCTCAAGGAAACAGTTTGTCAGAGAGGCGACCGTAAGAGATTATACTTTGTTTCATTAATTACATTATATAAATCTTTCTTGAAAGATTTACACAATGTAATTATTGATGAAACAAAGTATAATCTTTTCTTCTTAATTTTGAAATTAATAAACCTTCTCCTTCGTGCAAAAAAATAAGTAATGTCCATACTGAGTTCCAATAACTTACCTACTTACCTACAATTTGATATCAGAAGTGTTTAATTTTTTCGTTGCCCACAGTATTAAAGATGTATAACTGTCAAATGACGATCTATTTTCAATAAATTCTAATAAATTAATTCCAATTAATTAATTAATTCTAATAAATTATAATATTTTATTTTATATATAATATTAATAAATATCTGCATTACTTTTTTAAAAAAGCTTTATATTATTGCAAATACGTAGTAAACCATGATTATGTTTTTTATTGATATGTTCGTTGAAAGATCGAGTTTATATTAATATGTTTTTTTATTTCGTTCTTGTTAATATAAGAAATATTATAATAGATAAATGATCAATGTATGCACTGTTTGCCATAAGAGATTATGTCTTACAGACAATTTATTTTCTCGAAAACGGTACGGTAAATTGGTTTCAAATTTTACATGTAGGAACGAAATATATTAATGAACATCTTAGCCAAATATTATGACAATGATGTTATCTTTGAAATTCTGACATACATCTTTAATTGTAGATAGGAATGATGCAATTTTTTTAACAAAGAAAATATGTGTCATTACATTATAAATGTAATATAAATAATTTTTAGTAGATAGCATTAAATAGCAAATTTTGCAAGATTTTAACGAAGTGAAGCAAAAAGCGAGAATTTTGAGATATAAAAGCTTTAATAAAAAGAAATTATTAATGTGTCGCGAACGTTCTTTTCAGTGTCACTGGATCTTCAAAGTAGTCCCGATATATACCCTTGGAAGAATATCTTCTTCTCTTACCTCTAAAAAGGTCGACTCGTGTTTCTTTACGGCCGATAAAACGTCTGCGAAACTCAGCCGTTCAATTATCGCTCGAAGACGTCCGAGCCATCCCCAGCCACCGATCGATCGATCGTTAAACCGCAAAATCCGCCCCTTCTTTTCTTCTATTTTTTTTCTCTCTCTTTTTTCTTTTGCGCCATGCTCAGTAGAAATGGGCGGACTAAGTAAGTCAGTAACCCAGTGGAAACCCGCCCGGGGCGATCTCCCCCCTCGTTCCCCACCTGTCCCCTCTGCCGATCGATCAGTTCTGATGTAATTATCCAAACGTTGAATTTTTTATCGCGGTGAAACAATAACGCATTTTCAGAGCAAACAGCATCGCTCACCGGAGGCCGCGGAAGGCAGCTCGCGCCGCTACGGGGGTACCCGCGTCGTCCGCTTGTGCCTTCGGTGTTTACGCAACGTGTAATAGAATAATCTGCGCGTTACACGGGGCTGCGAAAGAGGGGGGGGGGCAGGGAGGGAAGGGTGGCGGGGTGGGCGATGCACCGCGGGGCAGAAGTTCCGCGGCACATCTTTGTTTACCGCGCGCCATCGGTTTCCGTCCCGGAACATCTCTCGTAACGCGAATTTGCGGAAGAATGGTAATCGCGCGAGAAAACGCGCTTTTTTGTCTTCTCTCTTCGTCCAACCACGCCACTATTCGCCACTATTCCGCCTGTAATTATCGTCGTCAACCCTTCAACAGCGAATGCCATATCAATTTAAGAAGGGATTTCGGCAGACAAGAGTAATGTTAATTGAATAATCTATTGAGCTTTTTTTTATTATTAATTTATTACAATCTCTAGATTTATCTAATTTTGTTTTCCTTTCATTTTTAATCTTTAAGTGAAAAATCGGCTAAAACTTTTCCATAAGTTTGCAGTAATAATTTTCCAGATTTTTTTTGTAAGTTTACGGCAATAAATGTCTAGATTTATTTTGAAGATAACAATGCCTGCGGACAGGTTTGAAGAGCATTTTTATTTTCAACTTAAATTTCTCGTTGTCAATTTACAATTTCCAAATAAATTGTATAGATTGCTGGTGGACAATTTCGTAGAAGAGCATTTCTACTGAAGGACGAGGTTTATTCAAATGACAATTCAGCAACTTGCGGCAACGAATTGTCAGCAAATAAAATATCAATATCTATAATTTAGAAATTTCCCAATGTAATATACAGGGGTGGTTTCGAATAAAATCATGTTAATTTCGACGTCTAAACATTTTTGAATTTCGACAGTAACATGCATCTTGTCGGGAACGGCTTTCCAAGCGAGATATTAAAGGCCGTCCTTTATCGGCCGTTTAATGCCACTGTCACCTCCAATTAAGCCATTCCGGCTATTAACTCGCACCTCCGGATTTAATCATTATGCCGCTGTACAATCGCGTTGTATTGTGCGTCGTCGCTATAATATCCCATACACTATTATTACACTATTATACGATTTACGGTGATAAGTTAATGCGCGCGTCGATGGAAAATCTTACGCTCTTACGTTCAACGCGAGGTTGTTTTGCGACGAACGGGGAAACGGTATCCAGCAACGACGCGTTGTGTGTTTCCGCTAACGCGGCGAACGTCGCATCATTCGAGAGATGGCGTGGGGAAGACGGCGGGACGGGGGAGGGGGTGAGTTTAGGTCGCGGAAAATAGGGGTAATCCCGTTGCTACACGAAAACCTCATCGGGCTTTGCCGGGCGCAAGACGCAGAATCAACAAATCCAGCGGGATTAGATAACATCCCCACGAGATTGCCGCGGTCCTCTCCGTCTATATCCTCCCGCGTCGAATCCCGCGGAGAAGTGCGCCCCGTTGTTAGCCCAGCGAGTTATTGGTATCACTTAGCGAAATCCGTATCCGTCGGATACGGCTTTCGCTTTAAAGGGCCACCCACATTCTCGCCGCCCCGGCTTGCGAGCGTATCACCTCACGTACACGTCGAGCACTCCTATTTATTTATTTGTTTACTTGCTGATTTATTTAGCCCGATAGCCCCGTGCGACCATTAACGGGTCCGAACGGTTCTCGCCGTATCCCCGATAATACACGCCGCTTGATGATAATGCGCGTTCTGACGAACGAAGCGATGACGGTCCTCGCTTGTAGTTCTTTCGCTCTTTATAATTTTGAGAAAAAAAAGCCTCAACCGCGTCAAATTAGAATCCCGTTAACTGGGGAGAAAAAAATATCGAAAGACAAGATTTTTCATTACGATCCACCCGGTTGTATCCAGTTGTTTATTTTCAAGCGAGGATCGCCAGCTCGAAATTGTGACGGTACTTTACACGAGTGTGCGTTTTTGTATTTTTCCCTTCATTTTTTTTTCGAATTCAGCCGTATACCTTACGGCGACGACTAATTACGCCTGCCGCTTGTCAGAAAACGCACTATTTGTCAGTGTCGTGTATCGAGTCCAATTTTAATGGCGTCGACATCGAAAAATGTGCACTCGGCAAGAACCGGGAGTTGATTTTTCCGGCGAGGCCGCCCCCACACACCCGCGCGCTATTTTTTTCGCTCCCTCCCTCCGCCCTCCTACCCCCGCCCCCCCTCACCTCGTCCCGTTTATTTCGATTTTTTGTTGGGTACGCTCGGTCACCTGAAAAGGAATAGGTGAAAACTGTTAATTGGTTCCCTGGTGAAAATACGGCGGTGTGGCCGGCGGCTGGTTGCGACGCGTTTTAAGCAGAGACGTGTGCGTGGGACGCCAGGTCCACCAGCGGGGTGTATGTACGCACATACGCGCCTACATCCACATGTGTATATATATATATATATATATGTATATATACATACATATATATACATATACATATATATATAAAATATATATATATATATATATACACNTGTATATATACATACATATATATACATATACATATATATATAAAATATATATATATATATATATACACACGCGCGTAGCAGGCGTGCAACGAGCGTCAAGGAGTGTAGAGCGTGCTCCGGCAGCGTGTCCGTCCAATTATGGAAAATTAATTGGCGATTGGTGACTCGGGGCGATGCGAACATAGTTCAGCGTCGAATAAACTTCCTTTGTATTCCGATCAGCCTTTGACAGCGGTGTAATAATTAAAGTAATTAACGTGCATGCCAATAAATTTGAGATCGTTGCGCATCGTCGCGCGTACCAGCGCGGACAATTATTCGTCGCGCGCGCGTATCTATATATGCATATATGTATATTTATATGCGCCGCGCGTGTATAAATGTACATAAGATACGCACGTATCCACGCGTACATACGTACGCGTCGCGTAGCGATCTCGAGTCCCCGATAATAACTGGCAGAATCCCACGTAATTAGGGAACGTTGTTTCGTGCGCATAAAGTTTGCATAATATTTCTCCGCTCGGAAATTTTCTTTCTCCGGCAAGCGGTGCATCTTCATGAAATTCTTGTGAGTCAATTTCAATTGTGTCATTAGGATCGTAAAACTTCCGTCGTTTCGGAGATTCATTAGCGTTACTGCGAATTGTCGCGCCTAATTCTCGCGCGATTTACCCTTAAATCGTAATTAGAGTACGGAGGTCAAATGCGGATCGAAATCTGACAAGTCGCTGATGAGCGATATTTTTAAAATATTTGTTTAAATTTTGTTCCCTCGTATGTTAATGATTCAGAAGAGAAAGAGAAATTTTTGATTGGCATTCGATCCGAATTCGATCACTCTACAAGTAATTGTAATAGCTTGAACACTCGTCGCATCTGTAAAATAATTGCGCGTCCGCGCGAGAGCGGCACCGGACCTTACAAACGGCCGAGGGTTCACAAAGGGTGAAAGAGGGAGCGTAAAAATCGTCGGGGCCGCCTGAATCCGGGAACGGAGCAAATATTTACGGGGAACCGTAATCGACTACGCTAATCCTTTGTGAAACTCACGTGAACAACGCGCCGGACGCGGTAGGATAGATTAAGACACGGCCGTCTCTCCGCCACCTTTTCCCTCCCGTCCTTTAGAAATTCGGCGTCCTTTGAGGATGCGCGCGAGCGAGGGTGCGCTGGATAACCTCCCCCTCCGCGCGCGCGCGCGCGCTCGGCGTATAGGAACAATATTTGCGCACTGCATTATGAAGCGCGCGGACGCGCGGTGAGACTATGAAAATATTAATTTTGCGAGACACATCCGCCGCGACTCGCGGCGGAAGTGCACTTTCTCGGAATCCTCTCGCTTAATCTCGCTTACGATCTTTTTCCACGCCGCACGGTGTCCCGCTGTTTTTACAACTACTCGCACTAATGCACAGACTTCGACAGATTAGCGGATAAACCCGCGAGTAGATGCAGCATTTTAAGTCGCATTCATTTCGCTGCGGTTTTAAAACTTAAATATATACCGTCCGTCACTCCCCGTCAGAAAAGTTTCCGGGATTAAGTAATGTAATTGTTTCAATTACAAAATCTTGTTGTACAAAAGTCGTCTGCCCGGTTGTTTATGAAGCAAACTTCACTCATATGTATAGCCGAGTCATATAAGGATGATTTATTTTAAATGACACAAAGTTTGTTTCTCTTGAGCTAAACACTTTCTGGGAAAAATGTTTCACACTAGTTTTATGGTTTTAGAAGGATGACGCTAATACGATAAATTCTCATGTTACGCGTTATTATGTTATTAGCATCGTTATCATCATTTCTTAAATAGAATTGTATTTCTTTCACACAATTCGGTTTGATTCCATTGATATAAAAGAAACGTATAATTTTTTTTAACGTACAATTGTAATAATATAATTACTTCTACTCTATCACACTGATATGTTATCACTGATATCAATTTTCATTCGATACTACTGACTGTAGCTCCACTTGAGAAGGACCAGAAAGCGTCTGGTCGAACCGTTGCGTAAAATGCAATAAAGATTGCTGGATTTGTCAAGTTAAAAAATAGTCTATTTGATTTCGATCTCACTAGCTGCATTATAAAATTGATGGTATTGAAATAATATAATTGTTAAAAAAATAAACGTACAATTTATAATGTGCAAAACTTTACTTTTTTCCATATACATATAATACACTTTAAAGCTATCGTTTACGACGTTCCTCATTTATTGAGAGTCAAGGATCAAATTGGACGCTTGACGGCCGATAATTGCCTTCCATTTCAGTGCTTGTCGCTTTCTCGAGAGCATAAGAAGTAAACGAGCGTGAAATTCCGAAAGAATCGACCAGCAGGCCCGGAATAATCATTCAGAATGCGAGCCGAACAATATCTCAGGCCGAGCAACGTCAACAACGTCACGCCGTTCGTCCCGGCGAACGATACCTATCAACAAGGGACGTCTCACCCTAGGATAGGAAAATCTCCCTCCGGGTGAAAATGGCGTGCCTGAATATATTTCACAGCCGTGGCCGCGTCCTATCGGCTCTACTCCAATTATTCGGCCGGGAAGGCAGGAAGGCATGCAGTCAAATGTAACCGCCGAGTCCGTGCGAGATGGCCGGCAAGAGACTTCGGAAGCTGGAGAAGATCAGGTATCGGTCCGCCCGACTCCCCGCGGCTACGCCTTTAAGAATATCGACGCGGGCGCTTTTTCCCTCACAAGGGACGAAAGGGCGAGAGCGAGAGCGAGCGAGAGACGGGGAGGGAAAGACGGAAGAGGGGGGGGGGGGGAGAGGGCGAGATCCACTTAGCACGCCGCTTAGACGCGAAAACATCTGTATTGTCGCTGCATTAGCGTCGAGGATTCATCCCCCCGTGATTGCCGGGGAAAATTGTAATCTTTTTCGTGGAAGCCGCCCCGTCGGGAGCGAGAGAGGTTTCACCGGGAGAGAGAGAGAGAGAGGGAGAATTCGACGAAGGACTCGTGTGAATCGCCAAACGAACGACGAAGGACGAGAAGGATGCGATATATTCTCACTTTACATCTCTCTTACAGTTTACATCTCTTTTTCGTCGCGCGCGCCCGATTGAGATTCATTGCGTATTCAAGACGGCGCGACTTACACCGCCACGCGCCCTCCCCCGGTCCAGCCCACTGGCCGCGGGGGGGGGGAGGGGGGGTCAGAGTAAACTTATTTTAACTTGGTTACCTCTTCCTCTCCGGAAAGAGAAGCGGCATCTCATTTGTAATTCATGATATTTGGAGGCCGGGCTCCGTACGGCGATTTCGAAATCGTAAACTCGTCCGGCACCATCACGTTCGCCATTTCTCGTTCTCTCGGGGGAGCGCCGGGCGCGGATCGGGCGATCGCAAAAAGACCATCGGCAGATCAAGAGATATATTAGCGCGATGGCCGGTTCCCAGTTCGTTTCTAATAAAATTCACGACGTACCGGCGAACAATGCAGGAAGGGAAAGATGGACCCTCCTTCCTCGAGAATCCTCCTCGCGAATCCTCGCGCGCTCGCGCGCGCGCGACAAGCTGTCTGCCGTGGTTTCCTGTCTCTCCTGGTTCCGACAATGACCTAAACCGGTCATAGGTAGGTAGGTAAGTAGGTAGACAGGCAGATAGGTGGGCATAATAGGCGTACACGAATCGCGCAGAATGTGGGATCCGGCTCGCCGGATCGGGCGTACGATTAACGTACGGATTAGGATTAAGCTCCGGCGTGGATCTTGTTGCGCCCGAGCGGAGGCCGATACCTCGGTCAGGATGGTCGAAAGGAGGGGGCTCGTCGCGAGGGGTAGACACGGGTGGCCGCGCGCGCGCGGGGCCTACCTACAATGCACGGGGTATGTACGCGCCCCACGAGGGAGAAAGAAAGGTAGAGAGGGAACGTTTTTCACGCTCGATTCTTCGTGTATCACGATGCCGCGGTCCCTTCGGGCCCNNGATATAAAGANNGGGGGNGGGGGGGGGAGACGACAGTCAATGCACATTACAACGGTTTTATGTTATTAATACGGATGCATTGGCCGGGATTTGAATAATTGAACAGATCCGCGCGGATTCGCTAGATAGGTAGGTATGGCTCTCTCTCCTTCTCCCTTCTATCTCTCTCTCTTTCTCTCTCTCCCTCTCTGGTCGCGCGCAACCGCCATAATCCAGATCTACCGACGCCTGAGTTTCCGCGTGGGGTTCATCGCGTTCGGATTGGGGCATTTACGCTCGCTATTTGATCCCATAACGTCCACAAATCGATTCGATTATTTAAGATTATATGATCGCAAATTTTCTAATCTTAGCTCATATCTAAGATTACCAGATTATTGATTTTCCAACGCAAGTCGCGAGTTAGGAAGAACGAACATTGGTACACATTGAGGCGATGTTAGCCGATAGAGAAGCATTTTGTTATAATCAAATTAATCGACGAAATTAGTAGTGCAAGTGTACATCTTTGATGATAGGTTCCCCGTTGAATTTGAAAGAGATTTAGCAGTAATATGGATATGCCATTTGCCAGTTCAATCAAAAAGCATGGGACTATTTCCGAATTAAACTTAGGGATGCAAAAATGGATAACAGAGATTTAGAGTAACTAAAGGGATACAGAAATGGATAACAGAGATTGGTGCAAATGATCAAGCTTTGTATCAAATGAAATCAAAACCAAAGTTTTTTTAAAAAGAGGATTGAAAAATTTCTCTCTAAATGGAAAAAAATAAATACATTGAAGCCCGTGGCGATAGACTTGCTTCAATTTTACTGAAATTTCCAACTCTGTTTGACAAAAAGATTACAAATCTTTTACATTAATCGGATAAGACTGCCAGTTTTTTTCATTTTAATAAAATTTAGTTTGATATCTTGCAACATTGGATGTTGCAAAGCTAACATCTGATATTATTTGCAATGACTTTTCTCAATTATTTTATTGATTGCATTGGCTGTAAATTAATAAGAATGTCTTATAAAGTGTCTTACAAATAATGGAATATCTTGTTATTATTAGAATTAAAAACTAGAGTTTCAAACTTATCATTTCTACTTTGAAAATAAAGTCAGTTTTAAATAATCTCCTTTGCTTCGCGATACGCTACCATATCGTATAAACGCATCGCGATAAATAAACAATAAATAATTAATAAATAACACAAAACAAATGCTGACAAATATCTAAAATCGAATCAGAGTTGTGAAAAGTTCCTTTCAAAATACTCTTTTTTTTTTCTTAATAAATGGAGATTACGTGTTGAAGCCGTTGTAACGCAGTCCAACGCCCCCCGTCTCCATTTTCGAAAAGTACGGATTTAAGACGGTTTGCAAAAATAAGCTGCTCGATTCGATCGCGTGCTCGAGCGACGGCAACGAGGGGACGAGAGAGTTCGGTAACCTTCGTAATATGCATCGACAAATATGTCGTTCGCTTCCGCGATGCTTTCCCCCATTCCCGCTCTCTTTCTCTCTCCGCGAGAGGGTTATTTCGCGACCACCCTCTACCGACACAGGCGCGCGTTGCCTCGCGTGTGT
The DNA here is from genome assembly GCA_021460005.1 of Tetramorium alpestre. Taxonomy (NCBI): domain Eukaryota; kingdom Metazoa; phylum Arthropoda; class Insecta; order Hymenoptera; family Formicidae; genus Tetramorium; species Tetramorium alpestre. The sequence goes on along the minus strand of JAJVSH010000059.1, from coordinate 340,070 downwards.
CTGTTGCCGCGCGGCGCGGCATCCGAAAGGGGTGCGCTGCCCCCCACCGCTGAGCGTCGCGACGCGATCGCACTCTCCGCGCGAGAGAACCGCCGTCGTCGTCATCCTCGTCGTCGTCGTCGTCGACATCGTCNTCGGCGGCCCTCCACTTCGCCCTCTCTCGCGCCCTCCCGCGCGCCCGCATTTCGTAACGCGCGGGGAAGAGGGTGCCGAGGGAGCTCGCGCACGGCGAAAGAAAGAGAGAGCGCGCGGCCGGGTGGTGGAAAAGTGGACGGAGCCAGATAGGGCCACGCCCCGATCGCGGACAACGCACGCCAACCCGACGCGGCACCCGAGGGTGTCCCTCTGTCCGCCACCGACGCGGCTGGCGCGGCTCACGGGGGCCCACGGGGGTGGCTTTGTTGGTTGTGCGCGAGGCACGGGTAGGGTAGGAAAGGTAGCGCGCACCGCCGTCCACGCGGCATCGCGGCGGCCACCGTTGTGGCTAGTCCACGTATAGTCCTTTATCGGGAAGATGTCAGTCCGTGTCCGCGACGCACGACGCTAGGCGCGTCCTGCGACGCCTCAGCGTCCCAAGTGGATAAAGTGCGGTCGGCGTAGCGACGAGCGGCGGGAGGGTAGATCGTGCCGCGGATCTCCCGCGGCGAAGATCGGAGATTCGCGCACTTTCCCGTCTCTCTCGATGACTCGACGCCGGTGAGCCGATCGTCCGGCGAGGACGGAAGCCAGGATCGCGCGAATCTTAACCCGGCCGGCTGTAACAGGAGGAACGAGTAGGCAGTAAAATTCGCAATCGTCGCACAGCGGGCAGTCTCCCTTTTTCACGGGATGCGCGCGAGAACGTAACATCGCCGGTGGACGTCCTTGGCGTCCTCTCGAGACCTGGGGGCTCGGTCGACGCGCATCCCGCTGCCGCCGAGTGGCGCCGGTACCACTTGTACAGCCGCGAGTTCGTACCCCGCGTTACGTAACATGGTAGAGAGCACCTATGCGAGCGACTCGCCGAGATCACGCTCGCCCATGACGGAGCCGTCGAGTCCGCTGCACTCGGACGGTCCCGGGATATCCGGCTACGGCCACAGCTACCTGTACAGCTACTCGCCGGACGCGCAGAATCACATATCGGCGGTCGCGACCAGGCGCAACAATCAGAACGAGGCGGGCGCCGATGGGCACGAGCGCGCGTTCGCCAGGAGTCCGATCGGCACGGAGGAGACGATGCCGCGGCACCGCCACGGCGCCCGCGAACCGGTCGTCCCCACGCGACCCGCCACCGGCACCTCGGCCTCCACCATGTCGTCCCCCACCTCGCTCTTCACCATCGACAGCATCCTGGCGCCGAGGCCGATCGGCAACGTCGTCGCGCCCACGAGCACCACCACCGTCGCCGCGTCCGTGATCCAGACGCCGGAGACGATCGAGTCGGCCGCCGGCCGCACCGCCGCGGCGATGCATCCGCTGCAGCAGCAGCTGCACCACTTGGCGTTCACCTCGGCGGATTTTCTCGGTGGGTAACGCGCCGCCCCCGGAATCGCGTCTCAGCGTGACTCTCTCTTCTCTCCGAAGTTCTGTCAAAGGGCCCGCGCGCCGCTCAAAAGACGCCCTTAATCCTTTAGACTTTTCCTACGGGCGCTTTTCTCGACTTTGAGTCTCTAACTTCTGTCATTCGGGTTCTCCTATGCATGAAATTATAATTAACGTTAGCTCCGTTGAGCTCTCTGGGCTCCCACAAGCGCATCTTTTACCGTTTTGCAATCTTAAATAGACCATGCCGTTCTCGCATAATCGTTAACGAATTAAACTCCGTATTGTTGGAGCGCATTAAACTCCAACGTGTGACAAGTCGGCGGTAAATGTTTCCGAGTTTCCGAGCTGCATCGATAGAAATAACACGCACGGGCAAATGAAGCGTTCGGGATCGTTCGTATTGAACAATTACGCGAGGTCGAACGATTAATTTATGCGTGCCGCTGGAAATGTTAATTGCATTTATTCGATTACATTACAGTTTTATCAAGCGATATCGAGGCAATATCGCGTTCTTTGCAATCTTTTTCGCAATACGGATGAGAATGTCGATAATGTTCAGAATGCCGGCTATCAATTTCGCAGCATTTATGGAAAATCGAGAAACCCCGGCGGTAGAGCCCAATCTCGTTCTTTTACATTCCGTAAATAAATTGCTCATTCCTCCCCGACACGGAAGCGCTATATGAAATTGGAAAAAAATTATTTATTAACTCTAAAGCGAGAGAAAAAAATTTTGGCGAGTTGTAAAGCGTTAAAGCGCGTATCAGAGCAATTATTCGACTCTATTTCGCGTTCGTGATGCGTGAAATTTCGTTCGTTTTGTGTCGATTTATGTGGATTATATTTTTTTCAAATATATTCTTCATCAGTTCACGCATAGAATTTTGAAGCTCGCACCACAGTGAGATTGTCGTTTTACGAATATTTTAAACGTTCGTGCATTAAATTTCATTGTCATTAACGGATCCTACACGATCGCGTTTCGTAGCTATTTAAAATGAAATGTTATTAAAATTTGACCAATCAGAATAAAGTTAATATGAAGTAACTCTGTGAACATTGTTCTGACTGGTCAAATTCCAATCTAATCCCAATCCCAATCCGTAGTCTGATACGGGCTTTAGTATCTTTAGTTTTAAACTTATTAGTGCTGGTCTACAACTCTGCTTTGAGAAAACATTTTAACTCTAAGCTGTAAGCTGTAACCAATCACAATCGAATGTGAGCAGAACAATCGATTGTGATTAGTTACTATTTACGGCATATAATTAGAGCTGAAGTATTTCTTAGAGCAAAGTTGTAGACCAGCACTTATCATAATAAATAAATAATTATGAAAGTCATGGAACTCTAGTCGGCGTGTTTTTTCTTGTCTACGATTTCTCGTGAAGCGCAGACTACGCTTCTCATCTCATCTTATTCGCCTCTACAAAGTAAAGAATCTAATTCGTTTGCGTTTCGTCAATTCTCCGTGGACCGGTAAACGTATTTCGTCCAACGGAGAGACGTTTAACACTTTTACAATGTAAAAATGTAAGACCCCGCGCGAAATCCTAAGAGAGCCGGGTGCGAAACACGCCAAAAATTTCTTTCATGCCCGCAGGGGGCTTTAGGTATTTTTCCCTCAAGGAAACTTGCGCTCTCTCGCATTGGGGATACGCGAGATGAAATCCGCAATCCGTTTCGATCATGCATGAACGATCTAGCTCCTTCCGCAATCCTCCGCTAGAAGACGGAGAGAACGGTGAAAAGGAAGCATGCAAACGCGAGAGAATGAGGCGAGAGGGGGGGGGGGGAGGAGGGGAAACCCACGCTGCGGGTAAAAGCAGAAATTTTTACCGTCCCCGCATTTTCATACGCAACGTCGCGTTTAAGCAGCTTTCTTCGAGATTTTAAAGTAAAACGTCCCACGGGACGGGGGCGCCGGCCGGGCGACCTCTTTATCCCCGAGGAGCGTGAATGGGGTCCGCGAAATTCGTAGTATCGCGTAGTATCCGACAACAGTAACAACACACAGCGTTCCACGGCCTCCGCCATCCGGTTAATTCTGCATCCCGGCAGAAACGTTGGAAATGCCGGTCGCGGGTTATTAGGATCGGCCTTGCGGGCCGCAAAGGATGGTAATCCTTTTGTCAATCGCGTCGATTTAGTGGCCGAATTACCGCGATTGTTACAATTATCGCTCGTCGCACAATCCCGGGCTCCCCTAAATATTATAATCGCGGCCGCGAGAATGGACGTTTGAATCTTTAATGCGCCGCGCAAAGTTCAAATGGCGTTTGCAGCCGCGCGGCTAATCTTTATTGTCATTTCGCGGAGGCGCGCGCGATCCGCCGGGACGCGAGGGACTCGTAGTTTTTTTTCTGAAATAGTGCAACTTCATCAACCCCCTCTGTCGTTTTCGGATTTCAGCCGCGGCATACCCGGGATTGTATCCCGGAGGATACGTGGCGGCGATGGCCGCCGCCGGGGTTTCCCTTCACGGACAGCCGGCCTTCTATCACACCGGCCATCCCTACCAGATAAATCCCAACAATCCGGGAATCGGCCCGATGGCCAAGAGGAAACGTCGCCATCGAACCATCTTCACGGAGGAGCAACTGGAACAGTTGGAGGCCACCTTTGACAAGACACACTATCCCGACGTGCTCCTGCGAGAACAGCTGGCCCTCCAGGTCGACCTCAAGGAGGAAAGGATCGAGGTCAGTCGACTTTTACATTCTACTATATCGGGGAGAACTCCCATTTGAATTCTTCATCTCGATGACGAGTTCCTCGACGAAGGATCGATTACGCGACGCTAATAATAAAGTCGTCGCGATTCATTAGTACTCGCCGTTAATCATCTAAATAATTAAAATACATTCGAACTGAAACGAGAGTCAGGTCTAGTCGTTAAAATCACAGTCGCGGACGCTCCTTCGTCGCGTCGATGTGCCGAAGAGGGTTCGATCATGTTGCGAAACGCCGCCGTTTAACGGAATAATAGTATGACGATGAAGGAAGAAAATAGCGTGTGTTGACAATTGTGGCGGCTCCCGTTGGTCCGCGGTCGCTTTCGAAAAACGAGAGGCCCGGCTACCGTTTCGAGCGAGCCACGGCGGAGTTACACCGCGCGGCGGCGACGGGCCTAAGCCGCCTCTGCCGATGACAAATTACTTTCTCGAGCCGTGAACGGAATATTGGATTTCGGATCGACAAACATTGACCGTCCGGATGGCCCGGGTCCGCACGCACAATTTGTAATGTAATGTCGGCAAACTACGCGCCGTTACCGCAGCCGCCGCCGCCGTTCCTGAGTGGGATGGAACGGCCTGTGTTTGTCGTCCTAATGCATAAAAGCCCATAATATTTTAACGCGGTCATTAAAATTTACCGCGGTGGGTATTTATCGGGACCTCGGTCGACTTGAGCTAACAAGTTGCATGCTAGATTAAAAGCTTTAGCGATAATGTGTTTACTTCAATTATACATACGTTCGCACGCACGCACGCACGCACGCACACGCGCGCCGGACAGCGCGTATGTACACGCGTCATGCAATTTATAATCTCTAAAGTAGTGTACTCTCTGCAGACAAGAGAGCGAGAGCGAGAGAGTAACGCGCGCGTTTTCAGCATTAATTTCGTATAAATTTACCTTTCAATAACTTCATTGTGTCGCAGATCGAGCGTTATTTTTCCAGTAATTAACGATCTAGCTTCTCAATCTGGCGGCGAGCGATGTATTGTGATTTCTGTGATTTTTACACAGCATTTTGTACACTGCGACGCATTCGTTTCGATTCTACAAATCGTCATTGGCGATTTCACCTATTAAAATATTAAAAATGCTGGAATTGATTTTCAATGTCCGAATAAATTGTGCCCAATCAGTAGACTTAAGTCTCATATATGTTTTATTGGTTATTAGTTTAAAAGTAAAGTCGTAATTGAATTTGATCGAAATTTTTTCAATTGACATTTAAGGATGTATCGGAGCTATCTTCGAAGTAGTATCAAGTCGATAAAAATTTGTGAGATTATTCTTTTAGCCTTCCTGTCCACTAAATAGTTGTTGAGTAATAACGATTTTAATTTTTTGATTTTACACTTATTCTTATGGAAGGAGACGGTTTTGAAGGATAAAAATATTGAAGAAATGGTACAATGTTTACAATTTTTTTGTCCATCTCGTATACAGATAGATGAAACTAACTACCAAGTTTCAATTATCTTCACTACATCGTTTTAAAGAAACAAATTATAAACTGACAAAAATATGCTATCAGTGCCACAAATAATGTTGGAAAAAACATTTGTAATATAAAAAATATACCTTTCTAGGAGTAAAAATAAGATTCCAATTATAGTTCGAGTTCCTTACTATCTAGATTTACTATGCGTAAGGCATAGATATTCAAGCATTTCAAATTTCATGCACTTTCATCTAAGATCGTATCTCCGACACATCCTTAATATGATCTCGAAAACATGGGCTCGCGAAGACAAAGTCGCGAACGAGTTGCATAAAGTTCATCTGACATCCGACGAAATTCCGTTGAGCAATCGCGGACTCCGAGAATCATTGACACTCGCGTGGGACCACCCGCGTCGCGTCGGCTTTGCCAAAGAAAGGTCTCCCGAGTCTCGAGAGTTGTTTAAAGACGGGAACAACATATACCTGCGTGTCTGGTACCCGGGGCCGCCTCTCGGAGTGAGAGTCCACGGTGTTTGCACAGAATTAGTAGAATAGCGACTCTTGGTGCGCCCAATGGAGGGAGCACGGGAGAGGACAAAGAAAGAGCTAGAAACAGGTCGGCCCGGGAGGGAAGGGAAGGGTAGAGGAGAGCCTAGGGTGAGAAACCTAAAGGCACTGTTTTGTGTGCCTCCAAGATCGCGTCGACTCGACGCTGGATCCGAGGATCCGACGCGGGACACAGGAAAAAACAACATCTCGGAAATTATCGGTGCTTCCACACTTTGTGGAGGATGGGAGGAAAAGAAATCGCCGTGCAACACCGATTGATCAATTAGTGACGATGCTGTCATTAAAATTTCCGTTAACAAGGCGTGAAACGTGTCGCGCGATCGTGACAGATTTCATTTCGCATCTCGAGTTAACGGGATCTAGCGTCCTCGAGTTGAGGAGAACTCTTCAAAGTGAAACGAGGGTTAAACTATTACAATAGCTAATGCAGCAAAACGAACGAGCGAGCAGGGGCCGAATATTGATTGTCGGTTTTCATTCGGATTGATTCAGACAGGCGTGAGGGATAAATACGTGTCCCGCGAGTACAACGGGAATTCGTTTGATGTCTCTCACGGTGTCTTTTCTTACGTTAAGTGATACCACGCAGCACGCATATTGATGTGTCTCGTACACAGAAGAAACATTAATTTCAAATCAACAATATTATTCTCACATATAAGTAAAAATATATAATCTTCTTTTAAGACTTTGATAATCTTAAACAGAAGCAAAATTTCTTTATGCGAGCAAGTTATCGTCTGTTTAAAATTATCAAAATCTTTAGAGTAGATTTTATATTTTTGCTTATATATGAGAATATTATTGTTGATTTGAAATTAATATTTTTTTCATGTATAATCACGATGTAGAAATTATACATTTTCCAATTATATTTATATCGTTCAAAGACTGTTAGTCATCGGCAAACAATCGCTTCAATTTATTTAATTGCGTGACAATTAAAAATCGGTGACACCGCGTTTTCCACTTTGGAAAAAATGTAACTATATATTTATAACTATATATTTATAATTTATTTATAGATATTTCTCTTTTAATTTGTTCTGTGATTATAAAATAAAAATAGGCAATAGCTTTATTCATTGTTAATCTGATCATTAATGATCCGTTTCATTAGATTGGTGCAAAAAGTTTGTTAGATTTGTCAAATAAAGTTAAAAATAAATTTTCAGCAAAGAACAAAGCAAATTTACTGCCACGGGCTTCAATATATTCTTTTTTATTTACAGAAAAATTTTTCAATTCTCTTGTCCAAGAATTCTAGTTTTTAACTTTTAATGCAAAGCTTGATGGAAAAAGGAACCTTTTACACCAATCTGACACTTTCATTCGTGGGCAAAATAAATCTCTTTAATTCTTTATTTATATAGAATATTGCTTTCAAGTAACTCGAGATCTTCCTATCTATTTTCTACAATATTCTTGCTCAAATTACAATCGAATTTTAAACAATATCACGAGTTTCTTTTAATATTTAATTTCCCTTGCATCTTTGCTAATTTAAAGATAATAACGGTTAATTGACACGAGTCCCTCTGAACGTCACGTTGAATTGTCCTCATTTCAGGTGTGGTTCAAGAATCGTCGGGCCAAGTGGCGGAAGCAAAAGCGAGAAGAACAGGACCGCATCCGGAAGCTGCAGCTGGAGCAGCGTCAGCGCTCTGACGACGGCGGCACCGCAGCGACAGTGATGATAGGCGATCGTCTGGGCCTAAGCAGACAGCAGCAACAGCAGCAACAGCACCAGCAGAAGCTCGAGCAGGACACGGACAGCTCCGACCTCGAGGTAGCGTAGTGCGGCAGTGATGACGACGGGACGCGACGAGTCTCGCCCATCCATAAATCGAGGACAATGGAAAACGGCCCGCTTTCGCGCTCTTATCGGCAATGTGTAGGGGCATGTACATACGTGACTGCGCTGTAAATACCATTGTAAATATGACTAACGATGAATGTGTACAATACCGAAATAAATTATTGCATCGAAGAAACGAGGTGCGGTGTGTCTGGTCCCGTGAAAGGTATACTCTTCTTTTTATGCATTAGAGAAAACGAATCTTTTTTTTTTTATAGCTTCATGATTTCTATGTAGAGTATATACATATTATATATTGCATGTACATATTTTCTAGTCAAATATTCGGAGATTGCGATATTAACCGAGTGAATCTCCTTTCAACTCTAATTATCTCTTTGAGAGTAAAATTGATTATACCAAATTAATTAATCAAATTAATTTCGTCCGTCTTCTATCCTAGTTTCTTTGTCGTTACTTTGACTTAAAGGCACGTTAGCTTCTTGATTCACAATTTAATTACAAGTGAAATTAAATCGAGTTAAATTCAATTTACTTCATCGATCACGAATTTTTCGCGATTAATTATTATCAATTTCCACCGACCTTCAGTCTAATCCGCATCGATTCTCCTCAATGCGATACCTTTATTGGAGATTCTCCGATTTACATATAAGCGCAGCGAGGTGTCCATTTAGATCGCGAGAAATTTAAATCCCACGACACTCTCTCTCTACTATCGCTTATTTTTATTGCTGAAGCGCAACTCGGTTTTACAACAATATTTTCTTATTGAAATCGCTTCGCTGTTGTGGAAAATACATTCTCGTTTATATAAACATTTACACGGAGCTTCGATATTCCATCACGCATAAATATTAAAGCCCATCGATCGTTTAGGAATTTCGAAACGGTCGCATTCGGAACTTTCCGCTCAGCAGTTTTTCCGGATACAGGATAAGTGAGCTTGGAGAGGGGGAGGGGGGGACTCAATTATACCAGAATAATTGCTCTGATATGAATAATGCTCAATTATAAGTTTTATTTGAAATAGTTTTTAAAAATCCGCGATTATCATGTTTGATTGTACATGCGTTTATATTACGTTCGGATTTTCTATTTTTCATTCTTTTCTTTTGTTCTTCGAAATCTCGGAAATTTTCTCGGCGTTTTCTCCACGAGTTTCCCGAAACGACCTTTTCTCTCGCGCGTCTTCGCATAGGATTTGAGCGCAGCGTTCATTTCGACGATCCTGAGGATCTCGATGGGATTCAGGCTGAACGGGCTGCGCTCGGACGAACCGACGGTCAACACCAGCACCGTCACGAATTTGCGGAAGGACGTGGCTCTAAGCAGGTACGCGACGCCGTGGCCGTATGGGAAGAGCGGCGGGCCGAACGAGTTCGCGTCGCACATGTAGTACGCTCCGCAGAACTTGTAAAGGCCAAGGCAGGCGCTCTCGCACGTCAGTACGGCAAAGTGATAGCCCGAGAACACTCGCTCCAACGTCCTCCACAGGCACTCGCTCGATNTGGCGTACAATCGGCCGCGAACGGCCGGCAGCATCCGGGCCTCGAACAGAATCTCGCCGATCTCGAAGCGGCCGCAGAGATACTTGAACGGGCGATACGCGCCGACGTAGTCGCTGACGGATTCCAGCTCGCGCTTGCTGCGCGCGTAATAACGATCCCCGCACACGACGATCGCGTCGAGGGTGTTCGGGCTCCAGTATTCCGGCGCCGTGATCCTGGTCATGCCAGCGCACACCACGTAACAGGCGTATAACTGCATGCCGCGGTTCGCCTCGTCGAACGTGCTGTCAGTCGGGTGTATCTCGCCCCACAGGGAGAACAGCCGGTTGGGTTCCTCCACGTAGTACTGATGCCATCTCGCTTTAGCGACGGCGGTGACCTCGGCCGAGTCTGGTTTCCCCGCGGGCGTGTACTTGCCCCAAGTAGCCGGGCAACGCCTCAGCCACGCAATCCTCTCCCTCGGCTTCTTCGATTCGCCGTCCTCATCCTCTTTTCGATCAGTCTCGTCCTCCCAGTCCTCGGGGTCGAGCGAATCCAACGGACGNTCGTCGTCGTCGTCACGTCGCGGCTGCTTGGGCAGGCCGCGTTGCAGCATCTTTGGATTGTCCAGCTGACAGTCGTGGAAAATCACGTGGAAGAGCTGAACGGCGAGGTAATACTTCTCACCCATAAGATCGATATCATATATATTATCGTATCGCGAGTGGAGCTCCTCGTAGGCGTAGCCTCTCAACAGGAGTATTATCAGGTGTCTCCGTAACGCGTCGGCGGAGCAGAGCTTCACGATGCAGGCGTGGCCGAAGTAGTCCCAGAAGCCGTCCGGGTCGCACCGATAGGGGTTGTAGATATACCAAAAAGGACCGTCCTGCCAGAACGCTAACGAAAACCTGGGCGTACGCATTATACCATGGGGATATTGCGTGATAAATTCGCCAAGGCAGTACTCGAGCTTCTCCATTTTCTCATGCAAGGACACGTGTCCGAAATCCGCCAACGTCTCCCTACCAAATCTTATTTTCGTCTTTAGAGGATCTTGTCTGTCTAACGTAATCTTCTTCCTCAGGCCACTCTCCTTAATTTCCTTATCGACGAAGTGCACGGGAATATCTTCCAGTTTGTCGATCAACTCTATCTCGACGCTGAATTTATAATTGAACACGACGACGTCGTCCAGACGGTGCTTCGACATCACGTTGATAGCGCCGATGTGGGTGAAAAGCATCCAGGCATGGTTGTAGATGTAATCGATATTGACGCTCGATAAGTATTTGTACCTTTTACATCATAAAGACAACATCATTTTTTATTGTTTCTAAAAAAAATATGACGATTCTAACTGGATCCTAACTCCCGTAAAAGTACAGCACGCTCGAATTCTCATTCTTCCCACGCGAGAGACGTTGCAATTACGTCACGCGGAAATTCCACACGCGTATCCCTTTACCTTTACGAGAGTTTTCTCTCCAAACAAATCTCAAGTGAAAGAAGCAAATCTCGGATTAATCGGAGAAAGAATCTGAATATAATTTAATTCTTTAAAATAAGCTAAGCGAAAAAGGATTAAAACTGTCAAAGCAAAATATTCCATATATACTGTTCAATTATTTTGCTGCGATACACATTGATACCTGAACTGAGTTTTCGCTAACAGTGCTACGATCGCTTGGTAGAAACAGAACTTCCAAGTGTTCATGCGCTCTCGCAACGTGGTAATCTCTTGTAGATGCATACCCTTTAGTCCATGAAGAACCGCATACGCATAGGTACGGTGGGACGGTAGCTCCACCATGACATAATCACCGTCTACCAAACCGCTATGATCGCCAACCGCGCGATCCACCAGTAACTTTTTCCGGAAATCCGGAATCCACACTGGCACATGTGCGTGGCCCAGCTCCTTGCGAGTAGCAAAATCGATCCTCTTCTCGTCGACGTCCTGTAGTTCGAGAAAATCATCTGGTAGTCTCGTTCGTCCTTCACGTCTCTCCAGCTCGATCGCCACGTCTCGCATAGAAGTCGGCCACAAACTTTCGTTTCTATCTCTCGACATCCTTGCTACTTTTTGAAACCTCTTTATCTATCGAGAATATCGCAAATTCATATTAATTTATATTAATATTGTAAGGAATATGGCGTATTCGCGAAGAGTATCCTCGAAATAAATAAAATGAACGACTTACAATTTTTACGCAATTATTACAATTCTATAATACTGTTAAACTCGTAGTGTCAAATTATACTCAATTTGAGTTATTTTTAATTATTCTATAGGTCGCCACTGCTCCTACTCAATATATTTCATTAATTTTGAATAAAAGGAAGATAAAATTTTGGAAGACTGACATGAAAGCTGTCAAAGACGTTTTAATTTCTGGTGATGTTTTATCATATCCTTCATATCCTGTAAACTCCTATGAGTTGCCACTACTTCTACTCAATATTCGGTTAATTTGACTAAAACAATGAGTTAATTTATTTAAATTAACAACATATTTAGTACAGCTTACTCAATGTGTCTAATTTTATCTCATTGTTTTAGTCAACTTAATCGAATATTGAGTAGAAGTAGTGGCAACTCATAGGAGTTTACAGTGAAGGATATGATAAAACATCACCAGAAATAAAAAATGTGAGTTGAATTAAATGGAAAATAATTTGAGCGCGTGATCGTAACTGCCAGCGTTCCCTTTCCAGTCGGCTGTCTCATTCTCAAGCTTCTCCAGATTCGCGGTCTCCTGCGTCGATCTAATCCAACGGCCGTCGTCCTGGCCCGGCGCTCGAGCTGGAAACCGCCGAGCGGAAAGTACTCGTGAAGCGGAAATGATCGATTGACGGCTTCCGCGTTAAGTACTCTCACGACGTCGAACGTTGCTGTCTTCTGCTCATTTTTCTCCTTCGGATTTGATTGCGATGGATTTGATTGCGATGGATTTGATTGCCACGGATTCGATTGCGACGGATTCGATTGCGACTTCGCCGATCTACGCGATGCTTCGTGCAAATTCATCAGTCTATCTATCTAGGTGTAAGATAACGTTCGCGATTGGAGAAGAAAGAGTCTCGCGTGTCCCTTACGGATTCACTTTATCAGCCCTCTCGTCCACCAAAGGATTCTTCATCCTACTGCCTTCATTCGTCTCGCTTTCGTACTTGGTGCTCTTGTAATCGGTAGATATTTGTCCATCGCTCTCGAGCATCATGATTTCGGATTTGGTCATCCTCGCTTTAATTTCCTTCAACATTGTGCTGTTCATCGTCTCGTCCTCGGTTTCAGATCTAGGTTCCGCCATGTCTTAGCGAAATTGGATTAAAACGATCTCACGACATAATTTTTTTAATTATAATGTTACGCGGTTATAAAAGTTTTGTTGAGGAATCGCAGTGAGGATTCATATCTCTGCGGGCATCTTCACGAATTCGATTAATTCAGCATATATCAGACTGTGGAGATTTAAAATGTGCTGTTGCCAGTATAATGGAGATATTACTGTCGATGTGAGATACCACGCGTTTACAATTTTGACATAACCGCTGTGCGAATACGTGAACTTTGCATTCTTGACACGCACGCGGCAATCCAATTGAACATCTAGACATACATTTATGTATGAGAGTATATGCAAAATTCACACAATACGTATGTAGTATGTATGTACATACATATGTACATACATACACAAGCCGTCAAAAGTAGCTTCCTACATGAAATAAGCCGCATTTAAGACCAGTAATAACAACTAGGCGCATCGCATCAAGCTATTCGTGTATTATGACTGTTGTCTAAAAGGAATTGTTTCGAAATTGTGCCCACGCACGTCTTTGACAGCTTTAAGTGCAGTTTGCAAAACGCAAACTGAATTTATTATTAACTATATTTAACTTCTTATTAACCACCAGCGGACAAAATTGCATTTACAGAAAATTATCAAAATTGAAGAATGTCATATGCATGAGAACATTTAAATAAATTGAATAATAGAATGCAACAATATGGTTGAACGAGAGTGTTTTTTTTTTTTTTCGGTCGAAGATGAGAGATGTAGAGTGTAGCGACTGGATGACGAATTTCTAAGTTCAAAATACGTGCTTCCATAGCCAGTAAAATCATTTGACCTGTATCCAATTGAAAACATTTAAGCTAAGATGCATCATGTATGTTTTCGATCGGAATTATGTCGGCTGGCTTTGCTGGCCGTAGTATTAATTCAGAATCAGGATTTTCTTCAATGCCACAGTGGCATAACTGAACCTTTACAGCTGTCTAATGTATATTTCTACCAATGCAGATTAACTTTAATCTTGGTTTTTACTTTCCATCTCCTTTTAGTCCTGAGAATTAGAAAAAGATGAAAAATAAATTAATCCGAGATTAAAGTTAATCTGTATTGGTAGAAATGGACAAAAGACGTGCGTGGACACAATTTCAAAACAGACGACTATCGGTCTGAGAGGAATTGTTTTGCAATTGTGTCCACGCACGCGTCTTTGACAGCTTTAAGTTCAGTTCGCAAAACATTATACATTTTTAAGCTGCCAAAACGCGTGCGTGGACATAATTTCGAAACAATTCCGTTTAGACCAACAGCCATGATACACGAATGGCTTGATGCGATGCGCTTAGTTATTACTGGCCCTGAATCTGGCTTATTTCATATACATAGAAAGGCATTTTTGACGGCTAGCGTACATTGGCTCACAGACGTAGACAGATACCTCTGATTTAGATATTCTCTTTATGTCACTGATTTAGATCCGCTTGACCGTGCGCGTAATTATGAATTTATAACAATATTATTATGGGCACAACAGTCGAGGATCCAAACGTAGCTATTATACCTTACAATAGACGTCTTTTGAAACAAATCCGCTCGGATGTGATCCGGATTCGAAGTGAAAGGGGGCAAACACTCGAAAATGGCCGGTTCAAATTTGTATAGGCCCTTGGAAGACCGCAGAAAGACAGGAGAGCTCCTCGAGAGAACGCGGATGGCTTCCTGAAGCTGAAAAAATATCGGGGCCGAAGGGGGAAGGGGGGTGAGGGGGGGTGAAGAGGGAGTCGGGCGCGCAGCCTCGATTTATCCCGTTTCGTTCGCGTACGATTTTGTAATTATTTTGCTGTCGGCGCAGACGAAGCCGTAGGAACGGCAGGCAGGCAATCTCGAACGCGCGAAGCCCGCCGGTGACGCAAGATTTTCAAAGTGTTTATAAAATTACGGGGGCGCGATACCGACGCGCGCGCGACCGAAATAACGCGAAACCGTACGATCGTACCGGCCCGCCCGGTATTCAAATCATTATTGGATTTGGGAGCCCCGCTCGTGCACGGATGACGAACAAATAAATCGTATTTCGAATGCGGCAAAGTCGCGCGGCGCCGCGCCGTCGCGTTTCCGCGATCTCGGCGAAGGTGCTGAGATCGTTTCTTGAAACGAGCTTTCGGCTCTCCCGTCTATCCAGACGCGTCATGCCCGTCAGACCCGGAAGCTCCGAGGCGGCGGATTAAAGTTCGAAACATCCGAATCGTTCGACCGCGGAAAACTTTCGAGCGCCACGAGCTGGTCGAAAACTCATGAAAATAATATTTCAATCCCCAGTTTCACAGATGTTATCGGATTCAAAACGTACATTTGTTACAACAGCGGCATAAATCAAAAGTTTCCTGGAAAATAAATAATAAGAATGCTTCGAATCATTAAAATTTGGCAATATTTTCAAATGTGATTTCGGTGCAAGAACTGATTGTAGAGAAATGAAAATATCTAGCTATATTAGCTCTTTGTAGTGCATTAGTGACAGTCTATAACCTTGCTTTAAGAAAATATTTAAGCTCTAAATCATAAACTGTAACCAATCACAGTCGATTATTCTGCTCACATTCGATTGTGATTGATCGCAGCTTACAGCTTATGTCCATTTCTACCAATGCAGATTAACTTTAATCTTGATTTAACTTACTTTTCATCTTTTTCTAATTCTTAGGACTAAAAGAAGAGATGGAAAGTAAAGTTAAACCAAGATTAAAGTTAATCTGCATTGGTAGAAATGGACATGAGAACTAAAATATTTTCTTAAAGCAAGGTTGTAGACCAGCACTTAAATTTTTATCATTCTTTGACAAAAAAAAATGACAATCTTCGAGTTATGTCATTATAAATAAATTATTGGGGCATACAGTTATATTACAATTTTAACTATCACTTTTAGATTACAGCTTAAGGCACAGAGATTTATTTCATTTTTTGCACCAACGTTCTCTGCGTCGAACGAATTGGAAACCGCGAATGGACTCGAGCGTCGAACGGATATATTCGACGAAAATCGCTTATCAAACTGTGGCCGATATGCGTTAGCCGAAAAAACGGGTAACAACTTGTAAAAACCGAAGGAAAAAACCGCTATACGCGCTGTTGCACCGGCCGAAATTAATATCCGCGGCTTTTGTGCGACGTTTGTTTGCAAGTTTGCGTTTCGCCGACGGTCAAAGCGAGGCGGTTTTTGCGCGAGAGAGCGCGTCGTAAAGTTTTTAACGCCGAATGAATCGGCAACGCGCGCAAAGGGCGAACCGAAAGGTGGATACGCGTATTTCGTTTCCCCCGAAGGCTGAGAAACGGGCATCTGCCGCCGTTAACACCGGTATTACGGCATTCCGGAGTATTTCGACTCGCGAATGCCCCGCCGTCGAGAGTCTCGAAACGGACGACGACGACGGTGGCTTTCGCCGATTTTCCTTCCGTGGTACGACGGGAGGAGAGCTTTCTCGCGGATGGCCGGAGAATATCCCGTGGGAATCCCGGCATTGAACAAAGTCGAAGTGGAATTCGAGAATCAGTCTGATCCTTCGCCGTCGGACTTCGGGCCGCGTCACGTCCGGGAGAAGTTCTCCGAAGGTTGGTGGGGCAGCTCGGGGGCAAAGGGGAGGGGGAACCAGTCGAAGATCAGGACAATTCCCGATGAAATTTTAATGGAAGGTTCACAGAGACACTAGAAGACGTAAACTTCGCGGGGGCGGATTGATTGCTTGCGCGCCGCGGCTAAACCACCGCGGGAGCACACACATCAATGAATTATCGCGATCGATTATTGCGCGCGCGCATTCCTTGTACCACACCGATCCGTAGGAATCGCTAAGTTCCCCGACTACTATTTAAAGTGGAAGTAATCACGATCGGGGGATAGTTGTTGTCTCACCGTTGCGAAAGCTTCGTGCCGGATTTACCCGCCAGGAAATTCGCAGGCAGCTATCACTTCCCGTCGTGTTAAAGGGGAGAAAAATCTCGAAACTTGTACACTCAACGCTCCCTTTCGCTTCTTTTGGCGCGCAACCGGACAGATACTTTCCCGTAAACTGATCAAAATTGCTATAAAGATCGCGTCTCGCTTTCGGGTGGCCCGAGCGGTGCGAGAATTGTCCCGAGGGGTGAAGAGAAGAGAAGCGGATTGCCCGTACGCGTAACATGTGCCTACGTATTCATGTATAATACATACTCGCTCCGAAAGGAGGATCGGAGAGCAAGGGGTGAGGAGGGGAGTGGGAATGAGCGGCGAGGGAGAGAGAGAGTGCAAAATAAACAGTGCATTATATGCAATAACGCACAAAACACCCCTACGGCTGTGCAGTCATCTCCTTCGAAAGATTCGGCCGCGAGTGCGCGCGCGGGCAATCCAATTAATTTTATTTTAATTACCGCATCGTCGGGCATACGCCGATTGTTATTGTTTCGACGTCGATGAATCGACCGTCGCCCGTAATTTTGCCGCTGACAATTTCCGCTACTCAATGTCCCGCGACGCGACACCTGTGCAATGGACACCGCGTTCCTTTTCGAAATGTTCGAAATTTTCCGAATTATATTTCTTAGAGCGGACGCTACGTTTAAATAACAAGAGTGGGGGAAAAAAAACATCGACGAGTCGACCGATTGGCACCAATTATTCTAACGCTTCATTGAACTGAGATGTTAAGTAAAACGATCGCAAACAAAATGCTCCCTCAATCTTATCTTGATTAAAGATTGTATTGAAATTGGATGAGAATCTTTCGAAATTTTTTATATATGGAGAAGTTTAAAAAATAATTTTACTTCAAAACATTACAGACTTGGAAAAAGAGATTTTGATGAGACAGATTGATAAGTAGCTGTAAGAGAAATTAATTCTTAGTTTCGTGCATTATTTTTACATCAATCACATTTTTCTCGTAAAGAAAACGAGTAGATGTATATACTCATCTCAAGGTTTAAGACGATCACCGTTAAATTCAGCATTAAAAGAAGCGCGTTAAATGACGGGAACGTTAGATTTTTTTCTCGCGCGATATCGCGCAAAGTAGATCTCTTTAGAATTGCGCAATCGAAAAGGTGTAAGTTACGGGAATGGGGAAAGTGGACGGGGTTACGCGCGATATCCGTATGCGGATGGGGCGGCCATAACGGCGATGATTGTTACGCCGGGAACGAGCCGCGATCGATGGCACTCGACACACAGTCGGCGAGGAGTTAAAAAGTCGACGTATTGAATTTACAAACGAGCCGTAATATTATTCGAGGAAATAACAAAGGCCGCACCGGTGCGAACGAATTAAGCTATTTTGCCCTACACACCGCACATACATTGTACGGCGGCGTGGTGGCGGAATTATTTGTACGTCATTACTAATGCGCAGTCGCGATAGAGTTCGATAATATTACAATAATTAAATTATCGTAATATCGCCGGCGGAAAAGGGAGGCGAGTATGAATTTGTTGCGGTTAAATATATAATAAAGCGTTGCTTAAACAAGGGCGAATGCCGGTTACACAAAACGCACACTAAACTAGTCAATAATTCAACGATTCATTTTCGATATAGAATTTAATCATCCGCATAAAAGCGAGACGCACCGCTGGGGCGACGGCAGTAGTTCAATGGTCGCTTTCTTATCTAGCCGGGATCACGTCGTAATCCGACGTGGACCGCGTTGCGACCGTATCTCAATCTCGTGATAAAGAAACGGGTGTATAATTCTCCGGGTAATTTTAACAAGCTCGAGTAGGACTACGAAATATCCAATTATTTTTTTCCATTGTTTGCGTGCGCGAATGATAAAAATATGTTTTCAATATGTTTTTTACTACATATAATTAATTTTTAATAAATTTATTTACACGTTACAATAATATATTATTAATAATTTTTAATAAATTTATTTATACATTTTAAAAAATTAAAAACTTATTTTTCTCGGATGAATAATAGCCGACCCGTGTTGTCAATATCTTTTTCCTATTTTACTTTTCATATTTAGGAAACTTTAGAAGTCTAAATAATTCAGGAGGACGTAATCTCAAGTGTCTTTGTGCGTCTCAGTTTTCACGGATTTAGTCTGAAAGATTTTTGAGATTTTTGTCTAAAAGATTAAAACTGGATCTTTCTATCAATCAGATTTCCGACGAAGGAAAAATTCGAGCGGCGAAGGAACGATTTCTCGCGAAAGGCGAACAGCCGCGTAATGCATAGGCGAGTGCTCCAAGTTCGTGCCGCGAAGTGGTTCGAAACGTTCCCAAGAGGGATTTGCGCGCGAGAAACCATCGGAGACGAGTCGGAAGGAAATTAAAGACGCGAGTCACCGCGTGTCCTCCGCGACTTGGCCGGTTCCGCTCGATCTCCGTACCCGCCGCGCCGCGTCCTCGTGACCGAGGGAAGGTGGCGGAGAAGGAGCGGAAGGACGAGATGGAGCAGGACGACGGGAAGAAGGTGGGAGGGGTAGGAGGGAAGTCCTTTTAATTACCCGACGTTAAATTCTTTATCTGGGTGAAACAATGTGGCGGGCCCGTGTTTTCAGATCAAACAAACCCCATGTTGATACGCGGTAATAGAATAATCTGGCAGCTGATTCCGGGGATATAGCCCGCGGGGATAGAAACCCACACGATTTCTGCACCCGGTCTGTACGTTACCACATCCCCGAACGAAAATCAACCCCCTGGTCTCCGCCGCCGTTACCGCCGTCGCCGCCGCCGCCGCCGCCGCTACCACCATCCTTCCGTCCTCCGTGCACCCTCGTAACCTCGTACCGAGAGAGAGACTGGGCTCCGGGTCCGCGGGTGTTTACACACTCCGTGGCACTGCTAGGACGAATGGTTTCCGGTAGTGCGTATGTACGCGATACGTGTACGTGTGACAATAAACTCTGGCGATCGTTAACTCATCGAATCTAACTGGATATCGCCCGTCCTCTCACCGTCTCCACGTCGATCGGCAATTTCGATCGGACGTTTCTTTTTCTCGCCTAAAGTAGAATAGCGTAACGTACGTGGCTTAGCTTTTAATTCATCGAAGACGCGACTATCGTTTTCTGTTTACCCTCAGCGTATATACGGACCTCACATCTCGTCGTCTATAACGTCGCGAAATTGCACTCGGCGTTTCCGGTATCCGCGGCATTAACTCGGTATATCCCGATGAGAAGAAAAAAGAGCAATATACCGATATCGCGAGCTGTCGCCCATGCCGCGGAAATGCCACACGCGAACCCCCGATGGAATTCAATAAAATTGCAAATTACTATCCCAGCGAGGAGTATTCCGAGCTTGTTATTTTCGCGTCGCAGGGGAAGAGGTAGAAAGGCGAGGGAAGGGCGGAAGGACGCGGAGAAGGCGCGCATCTCCGGCAAAGGGAAACTACTGGCGGGGCACACACGAGAGAGAGAGAGAGAGAGAGAGAGAGAGAGAGAGATATCCGTATGCGCGCGATTGTATGTATGATACGTACGTACAAACGCGGAGGCACTTTTGGCGTGCGTCGCGTCGTCTCGAACCTCCCTCCGGCCTCACAATGCGAGACGATTGAAACGCGGCATTCCGACTGTGTTTTATTGCTCCCCCCGGGAAAAGTGATTCAATACGACGAAACGACACGGACGAGCGATTCCGCGAGTTTCTCCATCGGCGGTGCTTCCGTCGCCGATGTCAACGACGATGCTCTTATCGATACCGTCGACTCGCGACATCATCATCGTTTCGCGTACCGCTCCCTCGTGTTTCCCTCTAATCTTCAGACCTTTCGCCTCTTTCGCCTCGTTCTCCGTGGGAATTAACTCGGAAATATCGACAAAGATTAGGGAATTTCCATGTCGCACGATTTATTTTACTCAACATAGTTCTCCATTTTTAAAAACATGATATTTTCTGTTTGCGCATCTTTAACATTGTTATTAGTAATATATTAATGTAAAACGATGTAAAAAGTTCAACTTGACTTTTTTTAAAAATTGTCAACGAGTGAAGGGAATTTGCAGAATTCTATCAAATGTGATTCTGTAACACGGGATAAATTTAATTTACAAAATCGTTCGCGTAAATACAGGTAAATTTTGCGAGATAAAGGAGTGCTGTTTGAAGAAGCAGCTTGAAACAATTTCATCCCCGTTGTCGAAATTTCATCTTTGTTTACGGGATGTTATTTAGCGTCGCGCAGGATCTACGATTCAACGAGACTCGTTCCTCAGATGAAACAATTTCGCAATAGTTTCCCGCGAATAGGATAGTTCCCTGCGACAGTATTCCCGGGTACNCCCTTTTTCTCTTTCTTAACTTCAAAAAATCGGTTTTTGTCAAAGAGAGCATCGGCACGGTACCTTTTGCTGCGCGTAACTTTACGCTCATTCGTGCATAACGAGACGACGCGTAACAAGGGAGCCGTGAGCAACCTCACCCGTGACACAACTGCAACGGCAAAGCAGGCAACCGGCAAGCGGAAAGCGACTTCCTCCTTTTTCCTCGTTCCTTCTTCGCTCAGCCGTTGTTTATAGGCTAACGAGCGTGATTCCATTCGCGCAGATTGTTCTTTTCTTCCAGCAAATGGCAAAATGACAAAGTACGCAAGGGTGGATAACCGCGAAGGGACGGTCGCAACCCCCGTGAATCGTACGTCTTGGAAAAAATGCGATGCGATTTTAACATTCACGCTCAGAGACGCGAGACGCTTTTAATAAATTATTAAATTGTTGTATCAACTTTATCAACATTTGCACAAACTAAAACTGCATTTCTTACGATTAAAATTCGACTGCACTTCAATATTTATTAACCATGGAAATTTAATTCCGAGTGAAATTTGTTGAATAGATCGACTCGTCGTGACTTATGACAGTCATGTTCCTTCTCGGGACATCTTTTGGCCGATGCCACTTGGGCGGCCGGCGTTTTCTCGCTTGAAATCGACTCGTCTCAGCCGAGATAGCGCGCGGATAACGTTAATCGATAAGTTGATTAAGTCGCGATAATGAGCAGTCGGAGTCCAAGGGCTCATTATGTTGTCGCAGTTTTCATATAATCAAATGACGCGACGGAGCAAGGGCGTGGGTAGGTAACACCGGGGGTGAGATTCGCCCTTAGGGTTGGTTGAACCCGCCTTTGTCGGGATCCGTAGTCTTCATCCTAAGGGATTTCATTTCCATTAGCGCATTGAAGAAACTCAAACGAAGAAAACATTCCGGTCGAGGAAGACCGAGGAAACCTTTCTCGAGCGACGACGTATGCGTAGTATCCAAAAGTATCTCTTTCTCCTCGCTACTAAATTCTACCTAATTTATGGCGTGCGTTCGCCATTTAATTTGACAGTTCTATAAATTTAGGAAATGTACGCAAACGGCATATAGTATATGGGAAAAATTCCGCGCGGTTGCTCCTTGCAAGAGGGATATTTTTAGAATTTTGCTTTTACTAGCGAAATCTTTGTCTCTTTCGCAGGATAAGGAGCGTCCGTTAATGGTGACATTACCGGTGCGTCATAAGGAGAAGCGAATGCTAAGTTCCTGGGTTTCAATTAACTTAATGGTTCACTGAGCATACACCGACTTGAATTTAAGACACTACGGTTGCTAATAGGAAACACCGTCGCAAGAAAAGCGTTATTTGACCTTCCGCCGAGTCAACAACATCGCAATATTTCGTGGCAACGACCTGGCATGATATAAATAATAGGCGATAAGCGATTCGCACTCTTCTGAGATACAACGTTTACTGTTTGAATTTAATTAACATGAAATGAATTTTAAAAACTTTCCACACTGAGAGAAAAAAATAATTATTTTTGGTCTCAACCATAATTTTATAATATTTCTAACAATAAATATAATTATTGTGAGAAATATTATAAATAAAATTGCGGTTGAGGCCAAAAGTAACTATATTTTCTCTTATTGTTAATGCATAATTTCCAAAATACAACTTGTGTAAGTACTTGGCGCAATTAGAAGTATAACAAAATCATCGCGCAAGGACTTGTATTTCCGCGCTCGCGGAATATTATGAATATCATATCAATTGGATCAATTTACGTCTCGTCGAGTCTATCGCTCTCCCGAAGTGAGAACGGCTCGTCCGCTACGCCTGGTAGTGTCGCGAGAACAAACTTGGAAGGAGATTAGCCGGCAATAAGGCGAGCGCAGTGGAGCAGTCAGCAGCACCGATCGCCTGACAGGAGTCAAAGCATTCGAAGGCAATGAGTCCTTCATTCGGTTACGAAGGAGGCGGGCAGTTAATAGCTGGAGGACAATGGGCTTGGGGTTGCGCGACCGCTCTCTCGCTCTCTCTTCCTCCCGTAGGCTCCCGGGACCGGCGAGAGAGCCGAGCGGCTATCCGAGGGGATAGGCACGTAGATCGCAGGCGTGACTGTGTGAGACCCTCGCTGAGATAATTGAGCCGTCAGCTGCACGAACCTCGGGAGAGCCGCGCCATGATAGCGCCGCTCCACCGCGCCGCAAGTCACCCTCGCTTCGGACGGAAGTACACTTGGGTCACGTGACGGCGCGTGGATCGAATTACCGCGAAACGACACCGTTGTTCCCTCTGCCTCCCCTCTCCCCTCGCCGCCCTCCCTCCATCTCCGGGGAGGGAATCTTCGCCGCCCCGATATACGCCGCCCGATTACTTTTCCCGCCTGCTTTTCTCCCTGGTGATGAGCAGTTCCGGCTCGACGATCTCTTTACCAGTCACATTTGTCCACGAATCAACGCGAATATCGAATGACGTCGTGGAGACGCCCAAGGAGGACGTTTTGGAAATTTTCATTTCGGACGATTTTCTCTCGTCGCCGTTTCTCGGATAACATTTGATGGCCAAGGCCGGTATTCATAGTCAGTTCTTTCAAGAGCGTCTTAAGTAATGTCTTAAGATGTTAATACGGCTCTGTGATTGGTTCTAAGAATCACATAAGACTGTACCCGGGTAGAACAAAAATTATAATGAGATATTGACATCTAAATAACGCTAAAATAGCGATAAAATGACATTCTGGAATCATTTTCATGTGATTTTGACATCTTCATGACTTTTTATTCTGTACTTAAGATGATCTTAATCCTTAGCTGGCACTGTGGAGTCACTAGACCCCAGCCTAGTTTAATTTGAATTTGAACCACCTTATTGCACGAAAATGGCAATAATGGCGCCATTTAGTATTAGATGAAGAAACAAACTTTCTTTTAAGCCATTGAGCATGGTTTTAAAAGCTTTAGTGTGCACTTTTTTACCCGAAATTCATCACTTTAACTTTCAAAATAAATACCTTTTTTGAAACGACTATTATCAAACTATTTTTCTTCTGAAATGAATAATATTTCAAGAGTAAAACGCTACAGATTTAGCTTTTTATATGAAAAAATTAAAGAATTGTGAATTTTTCTGTGAAAAGTCATTTTTTTGGAATTTTTATGAATTTTTTTTTACTTAATCTTAAATTACATATAAATTTACTATAGTATTTTTTAATGCGACACTTAAAAGAATATCTAGTACTTTTTTTGAGAAATAATAACCAATATTTTATAGGAGCATGCATTTTAGTCTTTCGAATCAACAAGATTCCAATGTGCTAGCTAAGAGTTAAATATAAAAACTGACTATGAAGACCGGCCTAAAAGTGGCTCTGTAAACTATGGAATGAACGGTTACACGGAACGCGATATTTCGTCGACACGAGAGAAAACGGGGTGCCCCCCTCCCCCCGGGATACTGGTATTAATAAAAATAAGAAGGATAAGGGGTACCTCTCCGAGCGGAACGCGGTCCGACTGAGGCGAAACCTACTTCGGCGCGTTCTAATCCGTCTAAACTCGACACAGGATTCGATAATGCGACGCGACGCGTGAAATCCCGACGGATTTTGCCCGCAACGGGAGGATCGGGTCCAAATCGCGGGACGCGCGGGAAGGAAAGGAACGGCTCGCTTTTCCGAGTCCGCGGCCTCGAACCCTTAGCGGAAATGCCGTTGCGCGAAGGCATTATCGGGATCGAGCGATATCATTTCCGAATCCACGAAATGTATTAACCGTCCGTCAGGTATCGCTGGAAGAATTATTCGCGGGGTTGACTTTGCGAATTGTAAGAATGTGTTTCGAAATGTACTGACAGAACTAAAAATCTATATTTCACGTTACGTATATCTTCCGCACTGTCCCGATGTATTTCCCTACGAGGAGCAGACGGATCGACGCTCGCCAATCTGACATTGTCGGCGCGTTGTCGTTCTGTTCTTTATCTCCGGTTTCTTTCGGCTGAAAGCGGAAAAAGCGTAGGAAATCTCTTAACCACACACTTTTGGATTATTTGGATTAAACAGCGATACGTTAATCTAAATGCAAACGCCAAGATAGCGTTTTCAATGCCAGGCCTTGTTCCCTCAGGTGGAACCGGAAACAAGATTATTTTCATTTCGAATCAACGGAATAATCAAGGACAGGTGTTTACTAGAAGAACGGGAAATTGTTCAAATCGCTGTAGATGATCTGTTCAATTTATGTTTTCCTAAACATTTAAGAGAATATTTCTCGCAGGGCTGTCCTTGCGAAATGATCTTCTCAGTTGTCGGTTGTCTCGAGAAGTGGATTAATTCTATGAAGCTTACAGCATGTTTACGCCTTTAGCAGTTGTTTCAGCTAAAATAAACAATATCTTACGTTCTCCCCCAAACCCGCGATGCTTCGTTAACACTTGAGGACATTTAAGGAGATCGAGGATCGTCGCGACTTTTTCTCGCTGTCAAGAAGAATCTTACTTAGGATCCAAATAAAAAATTTATCCGGAAAGAAGATCATCATTTGCTCCTAATAGTGTATCGTTTCGCGAATTCGAAGTCTTTTCATCAGTTATGAGGCCTGAGCTACTTACGGATCGTCGCCCAATTTCTCCATTTTTTCCCCGTTGTCATAGACTTTTGCCTCAGCTTCTCTTCTCCTCCTCCTTCTCCCCCCTTCTCCTTGTCGTCTTCTCATAAAATCAGAGACAAACGGCTTCGGTCCTCCCGGAGCGTTTCGCATTGGGATGCGTACACGTCGTTACGGGCAGGACAGTAACGTCGAGCGATTATCCGTGTCCCTTGACAAGGATACCCTTCCTTACCCCTCCCATCGGGGGGGATGCATCCGCGTTCTCAGTTCATCCGTCTTCATCTTCCCCTCCAAGGACGTCTTCGGAGTCTTCCCCCTCTGCGTGGCTGTGCGCCGGGGGTCGGGAGAGGATTCGTTTAGCGGGTAAGCCGTACGTTTCGCCCGGGTGAGATGGGAAAGTAGAGGGGACTCACTCTGCGAAGTGTCGGCGACAAGAGGGATGATGGTTACCAGTCTGGCTGTGGGGGCCACACCCACCATCTCCGGAGACGGCCAATCGCATCCGCGACGACGCCGGGGGCTGCCGGCTATCCCGGAAGTTGTCACTGTGTATCAGGCTGGCTTTCGCCAGCCGTCGCCAAGATATGAATCGAGAATTTAAGGTTTTAAAACGCGTCCGTATACACGTAGGTACGCAACCCCTCCGATGCGCCTCGCGCCACCCCTCCCTCTCACCTTCGCCCCCCGGATGTCCTCTCCGAGAAGCGAACGCCTCTCGATTTTATTACGCCGCCACTGCGAGAATCCGCCGATATTTTCAGGCGAAAAGCAGCTTGCCCTCGGTCACGCCGAGCATTTTATTGCGTTACATAATTAACAATCGTGTAAAGCCAAATTATAGACGATCCGTAATTCGCGTCAGATTTCAGGATAAAATTCTGTCCGTCATTTCACGTACACTTTGATGCGTGTATTTTAATGTACCAATATTTTACATACTACGTATGTACGTATGAATTCTCTGATTCATCAAGTGCATTTCCACGGCGCATAAAATTACAAATAAAATTGTATTCTGATCTCTGATGCAAATTATAGATTGTCTAAAATGAGCTTTGCGACAGATGAAATTGTAAATTTCTATTCTCGCGATACAAGTTCGAAGAAATTTTCGTTATTGTTATCAAGTATTATTTTATACATCGCACAAAGCAAATCGCGAAGGGAATTTAATTTACTTGAAAATTGAGGAGTCGCAAAAATTTCAATATATGTACAAAAGCGATTCACGATTTTAACATCGTAAGGTATTCTTCGAATATTCACAGAATGTTCTTTGATATTTTCTTGAGATTACTTTGAATCGAAAACTCGAAATAAATATGCCCCGTCCCTAATCTAATATTTTCCCCTGCTCTTTAAACAAACGTGTTTCTTATTTTACCGATGACGCGTTCTCTCCTCTCCTTTATTTCGCGTAGATATATTCGTGGACTCGTTGTTCCTCGTGAAACTCGCTCGCGTCACGATAAAGTCAAGCGGTGAAACATTAAAGAACAATCCGAGAGTTAGTCGAACCCCCCTTTTAAGCAGTTTAAGAATATTTGTAAAACGTCGAGTGAAACGCGAGAGAACGGAAAGAAGCGTAGATCGGACGAGGAATAACGAAGCTCGGTGCGGCAGGGCATCGCATCGCATCGCATCGCATCATAATCGCGGTGTGTATACACGTACGATGTATGCACGCATTATCCGGACCACTATTAATCGATTATCCGACGCGAGAGAGCTGATTCCTATTTGATACTCCAACAAGGATTCCCGTTGATTATTCCCGCCGACAAAGCGCAAGAACGTACACACTTTCCGGCGGTTCATTAATCAAAAGCACCGATCCCCAAAATGGCTTCCTGCCTAGTAACGCCCTCAAAATCTCTCTCCCTCCCTCCCTCTTTGTTTCCTCCCTCTCTCTCTCTTTCCCTGGCTGTCACTCGCTGCAAATATACATATGTGTCCCGCGTCTCTCTCCGCGCCGTTGGCCACGGTTTCTTTGATTTTCGCGATTACACTCTGATCTCTGACAGGTGCGCGGCTCGCGTGAGCGCGTAACACGCGCGCTTCTCGCCCGCCGTGTTTTTTGCCGTTTGATCTCACCCGCTCCGTAACGCGGCCCCGGCCCACCTTTCTTCCCCCTTCAGCCGAAGGCTGTCATTTAATTAGGACGATTAACTTAATACGCGCGTCGGGAGGGGGAAAAGAGCGCCCGACCATCAGCCGTCGGCGAGATTCATCGTGCGCGAAATGACGGCCCGTTGCAGACCCCAATTCGAAGATTTTATTAGAATGTGCTCGCACGATTCGAGACTCTTTCCCGCCCAGGTGGTTTCGCAGTGATAATTGAAGGTTTAAGGACGGTGGAAGGCTGAGAAGGTTGATCGCTGGATGATCTCGTAACGTCGTCGCCTGATGCGGGAGCGTCGCTTCCGCCGACGTGGAGAACGACGTTGGAGAGGAGAGGGCGCGAGACGGCGCGATAATTGCGCTGTCAGCGACAGTGTCCCTACCGGCGGAACGATATGCATAATATAGCGCGCGCGGCCTAGAACCGGGCTTCTCGCCAGATTACTATCTGCAGTCTGCACTCGCAGGCTCATCACCGCCGCCGCTGCCGTTGCCGCCGTCGGATCGATGCGCCGCGCCGGAGATCGGTGCGATAATCAAATCAACAGGCTGTACATCAAATCCATCTGAGATTTATGATTGGAGGGACGGGAGGGGGGAAGTCGAAGAGATAAAGAACGGGAAAATCGATACGTTGTACCTCGGGAAAAATCCCGGAAGGGGGTTTCGCGCACGAAAAAAGAAAAAGGAAAAAAGATAATTTCACATTCCCTCGATCTCTCCCTTCTAGATTCCACGCGGAAATTCGTTCTACTCGTTACTTTATATCCCCCGTCTGTTTATTTTCTTCCCGCGCCAATTACCGTAATCGTCGCCGACGATGAGAGCCGATAGAAGAATTTTTATCACCACGTAGCAGTTTTATATCCGCGCAGGGCCGCGCGCGACGTCCCCGCGAACTAATTTCCGCGCGAGCTCGTACGCCCGTCGGGAAAGACCATCTGCAAGTTCCAGGCAGCACAGAATCAGCTCCGGCTAAAGCCGGCATAAAGGAGAGAGTCGGATGCGCGAAATGAAATTTAAGCGTAGCTCCCGGACATCATTAAGCAAAGCCCCGTCCGCGGCGGCGACGGCGGTGGCCGCCGCCGCCGCCGCCGCCGCCGCCGGGAGACTTCTCTCGCATCGCGCGCCGCGGGACTCCCGAGGGCTGCAAGTTATACCGGGGGATGATAGTGCTCTCGATAGATACTCGCGTCACTAGAGCACCATTAACTCTAGATTACAGCGCTGCGGTATTTACACAGGCCAGAGGCGTAACGTAATACGCGACGAGCCCCGTCTTACCCCCCGACTGCCCCTTCCCTCTTCCACCCCCCGCATTCCCTGTCCCAGTTCCAGGCGCGCGCTCGGCGGAAGCCCACCCTTCTCGGTCTCTCGGTGTGCCTCGAGAGAGCCCCGGGTTTTCTCTACCCACGGCCCAACCTCCCCTCCCCCTCCCCGCCCGCCCTCCCTCCCTCCCGTCCCGGTCGCAACGCCTGTGCCCCGCGACGCCGTCCCTATTTGCCCGCTCTCCCATCCCCCGACGAAATGTATCACTTCGCTTCATTTAATATCGTGGGACGTCGGCCGTGCCGGCGCCATTGTTCCGCGTTAACAGTGGATCACGGCTAAAATAATACCTGCTAATGGCTCCCGGTTTTAAGCTGACAAACAGCAGCACGAGTGTAATAATATAATGCGGAGCGACGACGGATATGCGTGTCCGCGTACGCTACGTGTGCGCGCGCGTATATATGTATACGCGCGCGTCCTGCGCCAACGTCGGCCGGGCGAGAGCGAAATCTTCGAACGGATTCGGGAATCGTGTCTTCGCCGTCGGGCGGGACCCTCGCCGATTCTCGCCCGCGCCGTCGAACATAATTAAACCGGCTGTCTTCCGCGCGGTTTTACCGTGGCCGCAGCCTGTCTCGCGCGCGCACGTACACACAATCGCGATTGCGTCGGACCGGTGCACGTATGGACCACTTCCTTTTCAATTAACGAGTTCTCCGTCGAAACGCGTCTTTTTTTTTTTTTGCGCTCCGACGTAGCGGTCGGTTCCCTCTCGTTTTCGGACGGGATTTTTTTTCACCCGCCGTATTATCCGCCGCGAAACTCAGCCTTTCGGGAAATCGCGGTGTCGGCGGCGGCGGCGGCACAATCTTCAAAGTGCGCACGGCGCGGCGATTTTATTATTCCCTATTCTCACCGTATTATACCCGCGTTGTATAATTTTTCGCGGGAGCGAAAAAAAAAACGGAAGCGTACGCGCGCCGCGGCCGTCGCTCGCTGCGAGGAACCCGCGGTAGCAGTAATTTGTAGTTTTTATGAGAAATTCTATATTTGCCCGAGCTGTTCATTAACCCGCTCGCGTTAACCGAGCTGCGACACGGTAATAAGGGTCGCGCCGGGCAAAGGGGTACGACGGTGCAGCGAAAGGCTAGCGCAGTTATGAGTTAGCGGGCGGGGGTGAAGCGGACGGAAAGCGAGAGCGTGAGGGAAACGGCCGGAAGGGGACGAGAGAAGAAGAAGAGAAAACGGGAGCGGAGGAGAGGAGGGAGGGGGCTTGAGCTTTCTACTCTTAATTAATTATTTCCGCGACAAACGCTGGCCGGCGGTGGAAAAAAGGGGCAGAGCGAGGGAACGCGCGCGGGGGGGAGTATCGAAATACGCGGGTATTTTTCCCTGGCATTGACATTATCACTCCGCCCGCACACACGCACGCACGCACGCACGCACGGAGATGCCGCGCGGACTAATTTCCGATTAGATTGAAGCGACGAGGCGCGAAAAACGCGACGTTTTACCGGACCTTTGAGGGGCGACGCGGGAGAAGGTGTTCCGCGCGCGCGCCAGCCGGTATTACGCGTATTACGTCCGCATGATTTTCTTTGAAAAAGCACTTTCCGCAAACAAAGTGGCACTTTCCGCGCGGCAAATGGGCGCGCTGCGGAAGTAGCTGCAGCTGCGCCGAGCTACGAGAGGCGAAAAAGAGCTCCGGAGCGGCGGAGCACATACGATTACGTATACAGGATATCGCCCGGGGTGTGCCCCCGTGTTTTTATTTACAAGTCTCTTGACCGTACCCGAGTAGATTTCCCTCGAACTTTAATCTCGCCTCTCTCTAATAATTTCTCAGCTCATTCTCTTTTAAATATCTCCCGTTGCGATCGATCTTCGCCGCGGAGATGACGGATAATGAGAACTTATTCCCCCGATTTAAACGCGTAACGTTGCGTATTTTAGCAGAGCCGAGATATGAATATCATCGATCGCAAATGTGTATGCTTAAAAGCTGTTTATTAAAATGAATGAAATCTATGTATGTATATTATGATATAAAATTAGTTTACACATCTCAATAGATATATTATTGCAACAATTACGAGAGAAAATACATTTCCCTCTCCCTGTTATCTTTGAAGCTTATTTCGTGAAATGCAGACGATTACGCCCTCCGGCCTGTTAGGGGTCCCGATATTTTTCTTTCGGGCGAACCTATAGACTCTAAATCTCGGGAAAGCGTACTGGTACTGCAGCAGCAGCAGCAGCAGCAGTAGCATCCGCGGGCTTAAGTACTTGACAAGATCTTCGAACACCTAGATATTATTATGCCGCTTCTTCTCGCCGCTGTCTGCACGCGAGTCGCGCTCGTTTCTCGAGTTACAAAACTCGGCCTGCCGTGCCCCGCCGTGCCTAAAACAATATTGGCGGGGGAGACCGACCCGCGCGGGGGAGGGGAAGGGTTTCAGTCCGGGGTTGGGCATATTAGATATTTATTTAAGGCCGCTCCGCTACTCGTTCGCCGTCGGTACTCGACGACGAGTGTGCCGGCGTCTGTGTGCGCGCCGAGGGCACGTGTATGTGTGCGTGTGCGTGTGCGTGTGCCGTCATTGACATAGGTACCGCGAAGTCTTTGGCATTAAGTACCCCAAACTCGAAATGTTGACCCGGTTAATAGCTCCGTGTTTGATTAGACTACTGTAGTTCGTATAAGCCGGCACCGGTAATGCGAGTTTCATCGTCGGCGCGGCGGCCCGCGTTCCGCAGCGCATTTATGCAGAAATGGATCGGTAATTAAAGACGCGCCCTGCCCTCGTGCTCTTTCAGTGGGTGTCGTGCGCGCGGAAAATTAGGTTTACACTATAATTAGCCGACGACGGAAACGATGCCGCCGTTTACGAGCCGCGCACGAACGAGCGCATTATACCGAAATCAGCTTCCTTGAATTCTGGCAGACACGTATCTTCGAGGAAAGCGATTCGCACATTTTTTAATTAAGAAACGGATAATGTAAATCTATATTGTATTGAAAATGAAGAATACAGAAAATAAAGGATAGTAATTAGAAAGAATTATTACAATAATAATTATATATTTATTTTGTTTAGAATCGAATTACTCTTTGTAGCTTACAATTTATTTCTATTTTGTGTATATTATTACCATTATTATTATATTTTTCTAATTACTATTATTTATTTTCTATATTTTTTTCTTTTAACAAAACTAGATTTAGATTTATGTTATTCTTTCAAGTAAAAAATTTCAAATAGGCTATTTTTAAAGATTTCTGCTTGTCGCTGTAGACATCAGGCTTCGATAATTTCTTTGTTTTAGCAATTATGATTTATGGTCTCGGATCTTGTTACGCGTTCAACGCGATCGTCGTGAGGAAGTCGTCCTGGAAAAGAAGCACTTTCACTCCGTTATTTTCCAATTCACTAATTTACAGTAAATTCGCATTTTCCGCGTTGTCGGTCTTGAAGTGGAAGTCGCAGAGAGGAGAAGACGCGAGTCGGCCAAAGGAAAATCAGAGGATACGCTTCGCTTCGCGCCGGGGTTATACCGAAAGAGGGAACGGCTAATTATCGAATAACAAGGGACGCCGTTTGAAGACAGATCACCGGGAAGCTCGAGATTGTAAATTGCTTAGTTTTTAATGCGTCCGGCGAGAACGAATTTTTCACCTTAAAGGAACGAGCCCGAGATATCTTGCAGCTGCCGTTATCGCGATAACGACGCAGATCGCCAAATCGTTTTAATATTGCATAATATTACGATTATTATACAATATTATAATTATATGATACTATTATTAGGTAATAATCGACAGATTGACAATCAAACGTATATCGAGAAATGGCTGATTAACAGCAAATAGAAAATGAAAAACTGCAATTTAAAAACGTGGCGAAATGCTTTTTTTTCAAAATTAAAGCTTCATAATAGATGTATCTTTATACAGTAAATTTATGATATGTATTTAATATATGTAAATCTTTTTTTTTAAAGACGCGTATACATCGTCCGGCGATCTTTTCAAGATAAATCGATCCCTTTTTGTCATTCTTCCTGCAATATAAGTGCAACTTGGCATAAGTATCTGCTGGAACCCCCGGATAGAGGAAGAAAGGGGGACGAAAGTAAAGCCTGGATCTACGGCTAGAAAGGCAACGAAAGCCATTGATCCTCGCCAACAAGGAGGCGATCGTTCGCTCGAACGATCAATAAACACAGAATAAAAGGTCTCGTCCGCAAGCCGACTCTTACACGTTTCAACGGCGATGTAACGAAGATCACTAAACGCCCAATCGAGCGATCGATCGAGGATCGAATGATCCGTACAAAATCCTCGTACAATAGTATCGCTTTGCCCGCGTTGTGCCTCCCTGTCAGGAAAATACAACTAAGTTACATGTAGATCGCAAACTGCATCGAATTGAACTACTATATAGTATCAATGAAATATCGATTCGTAGAAATCCGGGAAGAAATTGAAAAGACAGTTATTGACAGTTAAACACGAGAAAGATCAAGTTCTTCTTTTTGGATCTCCGTTTTTCGAACGATTAACGTGTACAATTTTAAGAAATGTTCCGCGGGGGAGAAACGCGATCGAAGAGAATTCATAACGCGAAATCGCGAATTATAGATTTTTGAAAATTAGGATTTCTCAATCACCTTGCCGTTCTTCAAATCCTCTCCATCCGCATATATTTAGCTATTCGATTTCACATGAAAAATCGAATTTCTCTCGCGGCTCATTTTCATCCATTTTCCACGGGCTCCGTCGCAAAATGCAAATCTTGCGGAATAAGCCTCGGTTTTCCTTTCGGCTTTGTCGCCGACAACCGTCCGCAACTTCGCTAACGAATAATCTCAAAGACGATCTTCGCGCACGCGGCCGATAGATTCGTCGTAATGCCATCTGTGCAAACGATTAAACGGGCCCACGGGCCCGTGGCTACCGTCGTAGTCTACAAACATTTTGACGTTCATTCACGTTACGTGAAAGAACGTCTCTCACGCTTCTTGACACCGAAAGGGGCGAATTCAGGACGCTTTGTGCGCTGGCACTCGGCAGCCTCGTCGCACTTTGAAGAATATTCGTGCATGCATCTAACCATTCCTCGGTCGTCCATGTGCCCTAAAGGATACATGGTATCTTGTGTGTCTTGTGTTGTCTATAACATATACACACACAAAATATATAAGAAATATATATAATTTATACTCCAAATCCAAATTACGCTACACGATGTCTATTTTTACGCAATAAACTTGTGTTTAATATATGTAAATTTTTTTCTAGAAGACCCGTATCATCATTCGGTGATCTTTTCAAGATGGATCAATCCGTTTTCATTCATGTTGAAACACAAGTGCAACCGGAGATAAGTATCTGCTGAAATTCCCGAATAGAAGGTGAAAAGAGAACGAAAATAAAACTTGAATCTATAATGTAATAAAACAATAAAAAATGAAATAAGAGAATTAATGCGTTTAACATTCTCTGCATCTTATTATGCAATTTCTTTTAATTATTCATCTGTATTCAATATAAATTCAATATATATCCCCGTATTATTTCTTTACGCTCACCTGTGTCGTGCGCGAATCGAAATGGCTTATATCGCTTACACGTGAAATAATAGCGCGAGCAAGCTAAAGTATATCGAGTAGTGAGGATCGTTGTGTTTCGCGCGCATCGCGGCAAATCCTCGGAGGAACCAGAAACGTTTTAGCAATATAAATATGTACACGTCCGATATAGCTTCTGCGTTCTGTCTTCGACGCGCGGCTTTTTTCCACCACTTCGTCCTTCTCCCCCACCTTTTCCACCGCGAATATCGCCATTGCTATTCAGATATTCGAGACTCTCTCCGCGGGGCTTTAATAAAAATATTTGCTTAGAAAACAGTTCCGTCGCGGGGGGTGCGCCCCTCCCTCCCGAGCGCAAGGCGAGTTATTCTTATATCCAGATTCGCGGCGTATTCTCCGACGGCGATTTCCATAAATGCAATAATTCGAAATAAGACAACTTTCGCCGCTCTTACTTCCGATCTAGAACGGACGATACATATAGGATGATTCTTAATTATATGTCAATAACTCAGGGGAGAGTAAATTTAGAGGTAGAAACGAGTTTAAAAAGTTTGGACACTGATCGTTTAGGCTGCACTTTCCGAGTAATAAATTCAATGATTAATACAATAATAATAATTAAAACACAATGTACAAGAGATAAAACAAGTTTTCAAAAATGGAAATAAATATATCTTAAAGCGTCGTTTCTTTTAATGGAATATACAGATTGATTCAAGGTATTTTATTATATTTGATAATGATATATCTATGAGACAATATGTATAAAAGTAATTAATGATAAGGAATAATAAATGTATATTACATCGGATCCATTTACTGTCCTGTAAGAATGCATTGTACATCTTGACATGCCACCATTCTCTTCAGACGTTTCCTGAATCTGTGTCTCAATTCTTTCTTCATGGTATATCCGATATTTGCCATTTGATACTCGTCAACATTCATATCGTAAGCCTCGATGAATCTCTAAGGAAGACAATAAAAATCTATAGCGCACGATAAAGTCTCAAGTGTTAAGAGAACGCGGACGATACCTGATCGTCTTCGAAGATGCAAAAGATGTTATTGAAATTCGGGGAAACGCGACGAACGCAACTGTACGTGTTGTTTGCTGCGTCTATACATTTGCACGCCATTTCTTTCAAGCATAGCTAAAAAGGCATACGACGTAATTAACATAGCGATTCAAAGGAATGAATTTAAAAAAAAAAAATAGCTACTTGCCGTGACATTCCAATCTTCGTCGCTCGGACAACCAGATGACGGCGGCTTGTAGGATTTCTCTCCTCTATATTCTACCAAAACTGTGCGATCTAGCGGTAAATTACGATTTGCCTTAAATAATGTCGCGCCGTCCGAGGGATACACTATGCCAGCTATGTTTAAAAGCGTGGCAAAGATATCTACGCTGCTGACTGGCGCGGAAATCGTAGACGGCTCGATTCCTGGACCCGACATAAGTAATGGGACTCGTATATCTGTTTCATAAGGTTGACGCTTGTCCAGCGGCATGCTAAACTGTCCTATCGAAATAATACACACCTCATGAAACATGTAGATAATACACACCTCATAGAAACATGTAGATAAAGGCCATAGATATACAATTTCAATATTATTTGTTAGTATAAGACAAAAGTAATTTAAAAAATATATTTTATATATCGAATGCTCAAAGTTAACAGTGAAAATTTAAGATTCTAGCGAGTTCAATGGTTCTTTGTTCCCTAACATTCAGTTCGCTTCCGTGTTTTTGTGTCTAACATTATCGGATACGTCATTATAAATCACTTACCAATGTGAAATCCATTATCGGAGGTATAAATAAAATATGTGTCGTCCAAGAGATTTCGCTCTCTCAATAAGTCGTGTATGCTCTTAACGAGTTCGTCTACTGCTAATAAAGTTTCCCACCTTCTCCTGTATATCTCGTCTAATTTTGGCAGTATATTATCTGGCAAAGGGCTTGGACCTTCTCTAACTAACCAATGTTTGTCCTACTTTTTAAGAATAAAAGCCTATGATAATCTATATCTACCTATGATAATCTATATTTGCATCCTATTTATAAAGATAGAATTTTATTTATATACTTCTACATAATAGAATTCTATTTATAATTATAAACCATGTATATTTTGATACGCGAATGTCTTAATTCTTAATATATATTTTAAACACATGCGCATTCTGATTCTTCAATTGTTCTCGTATTACATTACATGGCATATAAGATCATAATTAGAATTTTATTTTGATTTTTGGTATTAATTATAGACTATCTAAAATAAGGAATCTTTAGAAATTAGGTTTAAAATTTGACATAATTATGACCTCATACACGGGCACGTTAAAATTCGGCGTTCTTTTTGCCTTCGTGCCGTTATATTTGCCGTTGTGTCTGTCAGCGGGTGTAAATGGATCATGAGGAGCTGGTGGTGTTAACATCATGAGGAAGGGTTGGTCACCGGAATACCCTTTGATAAAATCTACAGCCAGATTACGCTGAAATACGTATACATGGCTAACATTATTTTTTTGTTAGCGAGTAAATTCTATGTGACACGAACTCAAATGATTGCAATATGTATAAAAGATGACAATTTTAAATAAAAAAATACAATGTAAATTAAATATAAAATCATGGACCAGTTGTTTGTTTTTTTAAATAGAATTTCGTGTTATGTATAGTTGTTATATAGTTGAAAAAGATTCGGGGTAGTCAAAATGTTAATTTTATAATTTCTTTATTTAAAAATAATAAATTATATAATTTTAAGATTCCAACTTTTATGTTTAAAGCTTGTTACTACAGCTCAGTCTATGATTTTGTATTTAGCTTAAAATGATGAAAAATTTGAAGTTTTCGTGATCGATAAAAACAAAAGTACTGTTCGAGTAAAGCATTCGATTTTCTTTTAATAAGCAGTAAAAGTTTAGTGGACTAATTTTTTAGTAGACTATTGGAAGGAATAAGAAACAGAAAAAAAACGTGCAGTTTTATTCGCTGTATCCGAATCAGATAAAATTTTTGCCTTCATTGTCAATTGTAATGTCGAGTGTCTCGGTATACTCACAATCACGTCGGTAAGGTAATCGCTCGAGTTGTTACCATACTTTCTCTCGGTACCGTTTATGGATAACGAATAATCGTAATACCTCGAGTTTCCTATAAGACCGGCCCACCAATCCCATCCCACTGGTACATGAGCCGCGCCGCCGATTTTTCCATACTATTGCATATGTGCATTTGTTTTTTATTCGTTATAAATTCATATTATAAATTCATTATTAATCATAAATAGTAATGTAATTGTAATGTGGTCTATCTAAGCATTATTTGTTTTTGTTGAGTCCAACATTGAAAACTGATAATCAAACTCAAGATAAGAAATATTTTTGAACCATTAATTGAAAATAGATAAGATAATATAAATAGAATAGATAAGATAATTTCAAATATTTACGATAATTTCAATTATTTGAGGCAGTAAATATTTTTAAGAAAACTATCAGAAAAAATTACCTATAAACAACAAGGCCAATTTGAGTATATAATTATCTTACTTGTAGACAAAAAGTAAATTTCACAAGTAAAAATCGTAGAAGTAAATTTCAAATATTTAAAAATTTAATTTTTATTTTGAGCGCTAGACTCCAGATTTTGAATTAAATAAAACTTTATGTAAAGTTCAAGTTTTGTAAAGTCTGGCGTATGATCGTTCGCAGAGATAAATTGTCGTTAGTCGAGTGATCGTCGAAAAAGTACCTGGTTGAGATATTTCCCCGCGTAAAACGTCGTGTAACCAGCGATTTGCAAAAGGGCGGCGAATGTTGCCGGCTCCCGTGATTGTTGCCATTGCGCGCTACTGCAACCACCGGCGAGAGTATTGTTCACTACTAAATGATTATGCTGGTACCGTCCGGTCAGAATGGATGCACGATTGGGACAACAAACTGGAACGGCTACAAACTTGAATGGCAAATTCGTTCTTGTTAGCATCTGACCGATAAGAATAAAATAACTT
Organism: Tetramorium alpestre; assembly: GCA_021460005.1. Taxonomy (NCBI): domain Eukaryota; kingdom Metazoa; phylum Arthropoda; class Insecta; order Hymenoptera; family Formicidae; genus Tetramorium; species Tetramorium alpestre. The sequence goes on along the minus strand of JAJVSH010000059.1, from coordinate 301,294 downwards.
TTGCGTTTTATTGAAACTCACGCAATTTGTAAATGTGGCGCCCTGCTGTCCTATGAGATTTAGAGTATTCGTCATTGGCGTCTAAAATTATAAATTAAATCAGAACGAGCACAAACATTCAAAATAGATACACATTTACATTTTTTTTCTTAATCAAAGTAATTGAAATCTTTTTTATAATTTTTTGCATTTTTTCAGTAAACTTGTCGATATATATTATAATAATGTTCACTTCTACCAATGTATTATTAACTTTAATTTTGGTTTAGTTTACTTTTTTCTAGTCCTAAGAATTAAAAAGAAATTAAAGTTAATCTGCCTTCATAGAGATTATAGAGACATAATTCTTTATTTTGTTTTTAATTAGTTTGAAAGATACGAAGTTAAAGACGCTACCATGCCATCTAGAATGGAATCTTGATCGTCAGTAACAATCAGCACGATATTACTCTTAGACGTAACCGACGACAAGTGGATCAGTAATAAAAAGAAAGACGCCAAACGCATGTTGGCTGAAGTACGGCAAATAGCGAGTCGAAAAACCGACATTATAATTGATTCTTAGTCGGTCGCGACGGAATTAGAATCACCGACGTATCTAATTGGCGTGTTGCCGGATACTGAATCATATACAGAAGTCAGGCTGTCATATAATCTCGCGCAGACAGACACGCGGATGACGTATGTACTACAACGTACATACTGGTTGAAGCTAATCGAGATTACTGAGGCTGCGTTTCGATATTCACTGCCAGTACTGCAAATCTATAGTTTATGTCACGTACATTATAGATTTTCAATATTGGCAGTGAATTTTGGAACGCAGCCCGAGGCTGCTACCGATTATAGCTTAATCTCAATGTTTAAAGTCCTGCGAGTAAAGTTCAAGTGATGAAGCAAATAGCCGCAGATTTATACTTATGTAATAACCTATATTTTTATCAGATATTAAGATTTTGAAAATAGAAAATTAGAATAGAAAAAAATTGATATTGGTGATAGCTTACTGTTTCTCTCTTACTATAATTGAGTCACATTTTCGATTTGGATTGCGTAGTCTATATCAATAATAATTTCAAATCCAAACTTTCAGATCTCAATCATTGCATTTAGAATCTTCGTTTTTTTTTCTCTTCAACGCTCAATGTATATTCATCTCATTGTAAGTGCAAGCATTTTTGGGAATTTTAAATAACATGAACAAATCTCTATACATTCAGTATTACGCCTACTCTGAGTAACGGCTAATGTCCATTTCTATCAATGAAGATTAACTTTAATTTCGTTTAACTTATTCTTTTCTAATTCTTAGGACTAAAAAAAGATAGAAAGTAAATTAAACTAAAATTAAAGTTAATCTGTATTGATAGAAATGAACATGACTACCAACCTCCGATTAACTTAATCGCCGGTTAATTCCGTTGTGACTAGCATAGCTATTGGCTAATATAGTGAAATTGGCCAATGGCCATGCTGATCACAACGGAATCGGCGACTAGGATAACCAGAGCTCAGTAAAAATTGCCTTAATGTCCATTTCTATCAATGCAGATTAACTTTAATCTCGAAACTATCGATCATGAAAACTAACAATCTATATATGAAAATCTTTCCTATGTGATTGATTTTTATCTTTGGATCCAATTAATCACATTTATGATCATTTCTATCAATGCAGATTAACTTTAATCTGCTCGGTTTTTATCTCTTTTTCAAATTCTTAGGACTAAAAAAAGATAAAAAGTAAGTTTAAACCAAACAGATTAAAGTTAATTTGCATCAATAGAAATAGTCATAAATGTGATTAATTGGATCCAAAGATAAAAACTAATCACATAAGAAAAATTTTCGTATATAGATTGTTAGTTTTCTTGATCGATAGTTTCCGACAGAATGCCGCCGGACACCGCCAGATAGCGCTGGGCCGCTGGACACCGGCGGCGTGACTCGCGCCCGACAGAGGGCGTCCCGAGGGCAGGGAAGTCGGAGCATCTTCGGCGCGTCGGCGCTTGCCTTGCGCCTTCGGGCACGCTATACGGCACGGCGAACAAACGAGCGTGGCCGTTGCGCGTATCGTACGCAACGCTAACGAACGAACGCTCGTACGCACGCACGCACGAACGCACGTTGTCCCACCGGCGAGCTCTCTCTCGAGCCCTTTCCCGCGCCACGCCGTATATCCGATGCGCCGCGTCGCGCGGGGCCAGCATTATTCGCCGGGGGCGAGCTCTCTACGCACTATCCACGCTCCACCTACCCCCGGCGTCCCGGAGACTAGCCGAGAGGCACGCAGTAAGTTTTGTCAGGCTCGACCAACATTCGCAATCAAGCAGTTGTTTCTCCCGGCGCTCGCGCGCGCTGTCGTTCTCTTCTTCATCATCCTCCTCCGCTTCACATCTATCTCTCCGATCTCGCGCGGCGGCGGCGACATATAGCACGCTCGATGGCAGCAGGTAGACGCGCGACGCCAGGTGCCGGAACGCGCGGGCGCGTCGTATATTTCGCGCGGAAGTGCAGTTCGGGCGCCGCGCGCCGCCGGCTCTTGCGGAAACGGCCGCTGAGGGCGCCACCGCTCGCTGCCGGCCGGCCAATCGGCGCGCGCGCCAGCGTCGCCGCCGCCGCTCTATCGAGTACGCTCGTGGCACGCCCTACGACTTCCTCCATTGTCCTTCTTTCCGAGATTCTCTCCGCGAGGAAGGATGGCGCAGAACAATTATTTCGGCTTCACCCACGGCGGGACGCAATATGGGTACGAAATCATCTGCATCGTCATTACCGCTAAGTACCTAGCGTTAAGCCGCGCGAGGATTCGCCGCCGCGGGACGCGCGCGCCCGCGGTAGTGATAAGAACCGGTCGTGTCTTCCGACGACGGCACGCCGCCTGAGAGGCCCAGCCGGCTCGGCGGCCATTACTCTCGGCCGCGCGAGATATCGGCGTCTCCGTCGAGCGTTCTGTCCTCGACGGGGTTCCGCGGGCCTCGCGAGATCCCTCGCGATGCTCCTCTCCGGCCGTCGGCCGTCGCGAACCCCCCGGGCGGACGCTTCGCGCGATCCCGTCGCATGTCGCTCGTGAAAATTCTGTCTAACGTTCTCCTCACGCACAGGGCGACCAGCGCCGCCGCATATCAGACCGGGCAAGCGGGCTACGCGGTAACCCCGGCGGCGACCGCTGCCACGTACACCCAGCGGCCCGCTGCCGCCGCTGCGACTGGCTACGAGACCTATCAAGCAGCTGCCGCCGCAGCCGCTACCGGGACTACGTATGCAGGTGAGTTCGACGCGCGGCTCTCGCTCCCGGAGCTGCTCCGCTCGCCTTCGGCGATCGATCTTTGAGAGAGGGATTCGATAAATTTGAAGGAATCTTTTGATCCGCACATCCACTTTATGCGAACATTTCGTCTTGTCGAGCGCCGACTTTTTTCTTCGTTAAAAATTTGAAAAAAATGCGTGCACGAACATCGTGGGAAATGCTGGTCGTTCAGGTGTAGCGAGTGGAGCTGCACTTGCTCCGAGATGTTCCTACAAATTTTTACCGTATTCTATAAACTCTGACCTTGTTGGCTGTCTTTGAAGAAAAAGAAACTTGTACATAAAAGATAATTTACTGTATTAAATAGCATTTTTTCTTTTTATCATCGATATTATAATTATTTTCAAGTGCGATAACGTCAGTTGCGTCACTGCGATGTATGTTTCTTCTTGCAGCCGCTAATCCCGGTACTGTAGCTCAGACTTACGATTACGGATACGGACGAGCTGCACCGGCAGCTACGTATGACGCAACCAAGACCTACTATCAACAACCAGCAGCTGCCGCAGCAACTTACACTACTACTGAAACACATTATCAGGCTGCGAAACCTGCTTACAGCACGACCAGTGCTTACACTGGTACTGCTAGACAAGCCACTACTACTGGGCAAGCTAAGACTTATCAGGCATCTAGTACAGCTTACCAGCAATCTAATCCCACGCAGAGTGCTACTTACTCATCGGGATACACTGCTCCAGCGACGCCCGCTGCTACTCCATCAACCGCAACAAATAGTAAGTGTGCTGACCTTTTATGCACTTGTCTCTAAATATTTTCGGTCCTTTTTTGACCACTAACTGTGATGTAGAAACTAATAACATGAAATTGATCCTCTGACGATACGTATGAACAAACAAAATGTTTAAAAGATTTGCAAAAGCTCTGCTAGCATTCTCGATCGTGTGAACGTTCGAGGATTTAGCAGAAGTCAGAAATTTGTTTTTGCTCGCTCCCCCAAATACGGAGCATACTTTCGAGTACATTTCCTGTCGGTGTTTCGTCGTGGAGTCCTCGTAGTTGGTCTTTCGATGCATCTTGAAATGAGTAAATAGTAAAAGTTTTGTGCCGCGCCAAAATACGAATGGTATGGACCCCTCCAAAGTTTGAGGTTTCAATTTCATTTCCCTTAGAAACGGCGAGTACAACGTATTCCGGCTACGACGCAGCGCTATATAGCGCTGCGACTATGTATGTAGCCCAACAGAGTGCAAACAGCAATTCCACTAACCAGAAGACTGGAGGTTGGCAGGGCTACGGACGGAAGGGATTCGGAGCTGGCGGGGGAGGGATGAAGGCAATGCGGCCCAAGCAGCCTCCTAAGCCTCAGCAACTACACTATTGCGATGTCTGTAAGATCAGCTGCGCCGGGCCACAGACCTATCGTGAACATCTGGAGGGTCAGAAGCATAAGAAGAAGGAGGCCTCCTTGAAGGTGCCGCAACAGCCGCCGGCGCGTGGAGCAGGCAACAGTCTTCGCTGTGAGCTTTGTGACGTAACCTGTACCGGAAACGATGCCTACGCCGCTCACATCAGGGGTGCTAAGCATCAGAAGGTTGTCAAATTGCATACTAAACTTGGAAAACCTATACCAAGTGCGGATCCGACTGTCTTAAATCCAAAGCCGGCAGCAGCTGCGAAAGCTGCATCTACCAAGAAGCCGACGGTGACAGCAACGCCTAAAATCAATTTTGTTGCCTGTAAGTAAATTCTCATGTTTTTTCATGTTATCAAAGATTGTCAGAATCTAACGATATTTTATGAACATTTATAACTAAAGCATTCGCATCTCTACAAATGTTTCAGCTGGAAACTTGGGCACAGTGAACCAAAATCAAACTGCAGAGGCAGTTAAGCAGGAGGAACCAGCTGCCGAGGAAGCCGTGGAAGAGGCTACAGTCGATGAGAAGGATATTCAGCCAGTTGGCCAGGAATACATCGAGGAAAATAAGTCTGAGGATGGAAAGATTATAAGTTTCAATTGTAAACTATGCGAATGTCGATTCAACGATCCCAATGCCAAAGATATGCATATGAAGGGTCGCCGTCACAGATTTGCCTACAAGAAAAAAGTCAATCCTGATTTGGTCGTTGACATGAAGCCGAGTCTTAAGCAACGTAAAATGTTGGAGGAGAAACTACGTAGGCAACAAATGCGCGACGAGTATCTACGTCGCAGGGAGGAGATCAATCAGTTGGGTCCTATGGGACCCATGATGGACGAGGAGATGATATATTGGGAAGAGAGGCGCCGCTATGAAGAGGAATGTGAATATTATGAATGGTATCGACGATATGGACGTGGACCGGGCGCCCCGCCGATTCCGCGTCCATTCCAAGGACCGCCACCAATAATGATGTTCCCAGGACCCCAAAGACGACCGGATTCGTCGGACGACAAACATGTATTGGCGCACCATACAACTATTTATCCTAAGGAGCAAGAACTCTTGGCGGTCCAGAAAATAGTTTCTCACACCGAGAAGGCATTGAAGTTTGTGTCGGATGCTTTAGCTGAGGCTGGTAAGTACTTTTAAGCATTTGCTTTTCGTCAATTTTAACTTTATGGATTACACGGGTGTATTGTTTGTAGGTAAAAAGAATACTCCTGCCAATGCCAATGCTACTGCAGCGGCGACGGTTCCATCCGGTGCGCCACAGGCGAACGCCGATGCTTTGAAGAAAGAGGAGACTGACAAGAAAAAAGCAACCACACCACAAAAGGAAGATGGAAGCGACGGGAACCTATTCTCATTTCAAAAAGAGAAAGAAGATTCTAGGATACTACGTGGCGTTATGCGCGTTGGAACCTTGGCCAAAGGACTGTTGCTATCCGGAGACAATCACGTTTGTCTTGTGGTCTTGTGTGCAGAGAAACCTACTAGGTATTTTAGATAATTTCCTTGTGGTAAATCGCATATATTATTATCATAACTTACGAGACTACTTACTATTCGTTTTTATAGGACATTGCTCAATAAAGTTGCGGAGATTTTACCCGGTGAATTGAAGAATGTAGCTCCTGAAGAGACCTACAATGTCGGAAAGCACCCAGAATCTGCAGCTTTGACCGTGTCAGGAGGTACAGTCACCGTCAGTGTGACACTCACCAGTCCTTTGATGCGTGAGACACCCAAGTCAACTGCGACAGCAGGTGATTTCATTGTTTCGCATTTTTATGGTGGCCAAGAAAAGGATAACTACGCAGGCGATGCGGGGTTTTTTACGGAATTATGCACCTCTTTTATTTTCATGTCATTTTCTTGCTCTACTCTGCGATTTGTACATTTAGTTTGTTCTTTTCATGGCCCGGAAGATTTTCTGTAAGTTTTTTTTAAGCACCAGGACGATGCGGGGCAGCCAAGGACGATTCGCCGGTTGCCAGTGTACATACGCTCTAACATAAAGTTACTTTCCTTTTCGATATAGCTGCGTGTCTTAGTGTGTCCACGACAGAGTCCTCTTTGTAGAATTCATTTCCGACTGTAAGAGTATATCACAAAGCAATACTCGAACATTATTGAGAAGTAAATTTCGTAGAAAAGAGAGCGTAAATTTGATACGGTTAGACACTGGTCTCCATTGTCGCGCATTATTTCATTTTATAAGTAGCGATGATACATACTTTTTCGAGAATGAATATTCGAGCTAGAGTCTCCATCGACGAACAATACTAACGAGAGATTTCATTGAACGTGGACACGCTTGCGATAGGAGGAAACAACGCTGAGGCAATCTTAAAACTATGGACTTTTTGATCATGCATAAAAAAAGACAGAAAATCCCTCTAACTGTTATCGAATGCTGTACGCACATTCTGCGATGTGCATTACGTACCTCTGAATCTTAACCGACCGTTCTATCGGCATCGGTGCTACCTACCTTTTAAGCGGATAGAGGTGACACTACCGATGCTGATAGCAATCGTCGGACGTTCTTGAGCGGGCAGAGAAACCATCCGAGAAAGAACGTTTATAAATGAGGGTGAACTCGGTGCATTGCAAACGTACTACATTCGATCAGGCTTATATTTCTTTTTTCACGTTGGCATTATATCACAGTATAGCCCACAATTTAAAGGTGCTTAAGTTGAAACGAATATTAATAAAGAGAGGGAATACCTAAAATCTCTGGGCATGATCAAACACTCTAAGTGTTGTCTAAGCGTGTTGTGCTTTCTTTGTTGGAATCTCAGATAATGCTGGACAGCAGCAGCAGGAAGCTGCTCAACTGCAAACAACGCCCGCGGCCCCTACCGTGACGAAACCAGACCCACCAGATGTACTTCCCAAGGCTAAGTGTTTGGAGGCTTTAGCTGCACTCAGGCATGCCAAGTGGTTTCAGGTTTGAATCCATAAACTCTCAGTTCAAGAACTTGAATTGTCGGTGCCGCATTCTTGTTTGCCGCACTATGTAACGAAGCATTTTCTTTTATTTTCTCCTGACAAAACGCGAGACGCGTGCAAAGTGTCCTTTCTCTCTCTCTCTCTTAAAAACAATCTCTCAAATCAAAACAAAACCAAAGAAAGAAAAAGAAAAGAAAGCAGTCTTAGAAACTTCCAGCCTTGTGACGGTTTTATTTTTTATCATTAACCGACCCGTCGTCGATATACGATTCTGTCTGAATTGCTTATTTGATCACGTTCGATGTTTGCCGTTTCCATATCCGCTGAATTTTTGAACACACACCAGTCGGCTTTGTCCACTGTATTCTCTTCCGAGTTTTAGATTTTACGTTTATGTATTTCGGACTGCCGTTTATTACTATGATTTGGCATGGTCCGAAATAGTTTCGAAATAATGGGTTTCGCAATAACAGTGGCATCGTCCGTACGTGGGAGAGAAAGCTAATCGCACATCGAACATGCGATCAGATATATTATCAGGCAAGAAATCTCACAAGTAAGCAACATGTAAATGTTTATCTCGACAGTCACGCGCAAATGCTGCTAGATGCATTTACATCTGCTTCGCTTTGAATCTTCAACATCCAGAATAATAGCAACTGTTCTGCGAGACGTCGCAATTCGAGTTAATTACGTACAATTCACTTGTCTCCCTAGAATGAATGTGATTTTCTTTATTTTCTTTACTAACGCAGACCGCTCGATTGCTTCACGATCAAGCATAATTCATTATTCTGGATCGTCCTTAATGCGTTGTAGCCTAGGCTGCGTCTGTTCTAGGTCTGTCTTAACTTGAAAGCAAATCGACATGTAGCGTACAGTACAGCTTTTGTGAGATTATGTATTTCGTTCCATTTTTGTATATTGTAACAATTATGTGCGTTAACTGCACAGCTTTGGAGATTAAAGAGACAGACAAGCACAAACACACAGTAGCGCGTCATAAGTGTACCGGGTGTTTCTGCATATTAGAGTCACATCAGTCGAGTCCTTTAGAGTTGCTCTGAGATATATATATGTATATATATATGTGCACAGTTTCCTTGAGATATGAGCTCTAGCTTTTTTTTAATTATTGCGATAGGTACTAACGTCTAGGAAAAACTGATCGATAAACACCCGGTAATATTGATATGGGCTAATACTATTAGGGGCATTAGGCACGAGGCTGGGAGGATAGCTAAAGCCCACACAAAGCAATCGAAGAATAGTTTAGACCGTCTCCAGAAGAGCCAGTGCATCTATTGCGTTTATTAAATCGTAGTTTTTGAAATGTCAATCCTGTTCAACAGGCTAGAGCTACCTCGTTGCAGAGCTGCGTTATGGTTATCCGTATAATGCGCGACCTGTGCAATCGTGTGCCAACATGGGGTCCGTTGAATCCTTGGGTTAGTATACACACACATATATATATCATCTCTCGTTATATATCCTTATGTTTCCATGATTTCTCGATCCTTGATAACTCGTTTTTTATATATATATATAGGCATTGGAATTATTGACTGAGAAGGTGATTAGCACCGCTGGAGGTCCTCTTAGTCCCGGTGAAGCTTTGAGAAGACTTCTGGAATGCGTAGCTGGAGGCATATTGCTACCGGGTAGTCCAGGTAATTTTCTAAAATTTATTTTGTCGCGTATTATCAATTTTCTACTTTGAAATGATGAAAAAAGATGACGAGACTGAGTGTATTGTAGAAATTGATTTTTGATTTCGGGTACAAGTCTTTTGTTCTCGTGTATCATAATCACACATTCCGCGATACGCGCAGATGATATGGCAATCTGATCAAACTTGTATTATTGATCCAAAAATAATACGTATGAATCACTGTTGATTCATGAATGTCTCTTCGCTTCAGGATTATCCGATCCATGCGAGAAGGAGCCAGTTGACGCGATAGGAAACATGACATCTCAGCAGAGAGAAGATATTACCGCATCCGCGCAGCACGCGTTGCGATTAGTGGCATTCCGCCAGATTCACAAAGTCCTAGGTATGGAGCAACTGCCGCCGCCGAAATTCAAGGGACGATTCGCTCGAAAACGAAGACGCGACAACAGTAATGGAGAGGGCACGGACAGCGAGGCATCGAAGAAGGACAAGAAGGCGGAGGAGATCAAAATGGAGACAGACTCCAAGTAGAAGATCTACCAAAAGATTCGTACCGCAATATACGAATTACCTATTAACTTATCTAGCATAAGAAAGCAGAGTTTTTTTCTCGCCGTGTCAGTCGCTTGTTTAGGAGGAGAGATATCTTCGAATAAGGACAAAGCTACGAGACTAGGCTGATGCTTGTCATGATTTTTAGGAATACACATAATCTGGGAACGATAAAACGAGATTCTAATAAGAGATACGAGACATACTTGTCGAACTAAAATAGCGGGCATTCTTTGTCTCTACATCTCTATCGCGAATTGTTTATTTCAATAATCGTTTTTTTTCCCCCCCACGATGTATTCAGCATCATGTAATAAGTGTGTCACAAAAGGAAGATAGTGCTATGTTAGGCAAACGCTTCGATTGACTTGGTTAATTTTCTCAGACAAATGTGATGCGATTAATTCTTGATATTAGATTTGTATCAGCAAAACTTCGACGGATTCGTTCACTAAATCAGAATTCAGATTCATCTCGGTTACGATGGATATATGATCAGGAGGAATCTAAATAAACGAATGGTAGAATACGATGATGGACATTTATGAGTTTGAAGTTAAGGGTAGGCAATAGATTGTATTGAGATTTCGTGTGTATGTTGTGTGTGTAGTCAGTACGTGTAGGAAATACTATATCCTTTCTCTCTTTCTCACTTTCTGCACAAAGTGACAAACATTTATGATGTATGCTATTGTCACGTATGTGACTCACGCAGAAAATAGCGACGAAGATATTTATAACTCGACGATTTGGATGCTTGATGATACCCGACGCGGAGCAAGTGCACGTGTTAACGTTTTTGTTTTTTTTTTTTAAATACGATACTATAAAATAAGTTCATTTGCAGAATTTCAAGCGATCGACCTCAGTCGAGTTGAAACTTCAACTTTCAGACACTCCATTTAAGTAAATTTCTTCTGACTTATGTAGATTCTCTGTTCTATATTTTTGAATGATCATTGAATAAAACGAACATGTGTACGGCGCAACACTATGAACTTACTGATACTTCTGCATATTCAAGAATATGCTAGTTTCCTTGATATTGCTCCTTTCCTCTCCAACTTTGATGTTTTGTTTACGAAAAACTCCAGTAATGAGTAACTTGAATTTTTTACGGTAAAGGCCATCATACTCATGGTTTCTCATTTTTTCGAGTGAAATATCTTTAAGTGTACATATTTTTATGTTCTCTGCTGATTACGCGCGTTATAATTTTATTAAATATTTATTTCTTAATTACACGAAAGGAAAATTGCTTTAAAATGCGTATTTCTTTTTATTCTGGAAACAAATCGAAAGAAATGTTTTCTGAAGATAATAATTACATGTAATTAATTAACACGATACATTGTTTCCTAGCGTGATATTATTGCGTCAGTTTATGAATTGGCATTGGAACTGTGACGTTGCGCTTATGACTCGGCAATTCCGCGAATATAATTTTGCGACCTCGTGACCAACACGTCAGATTTATAAAATGAAAATCGAAAATACTCTCTCTTCTCCCGATAAACAGCATAAACGTTCAAGGAACGTCCCGTCTGTCTATCTGTTGAAGCTATTCCCGATTATTATCGTCAAAGAAATAATTTATCACGTTCATTTACAAACTATCTTTCCACTCAAGGACTTATTTTTTTTATACAATTAGCTTTATATAATATTTAAAGAATTGCATCATTTCGCGTGATTAAATCTCATTTACGTAGAAGAGAAGGGAGAAGGAACATCGTTAGGTATAAACATGAGAATCGTTTTCGAAAGCTGACTCAAGCAGGAAATTATAACGGTTTTGGTCTCTGATAAATGAGGACAAATGTGTATACAGAGCGTCGCAAAATTAATCGCTTTATTTTCTTTATGAATTGATTCGAGTTAAAACGTAAATTGTGAGTGACTAACAAAACTTGGTTTTTTTTAATTATCAGAAATATAATTGACAACCGGTTGCTTTAACTGCGACAAATTCTTGCTCACAACTTGGACATTTTCTTATATCGTTCAATTCACGAAGCAATTCGCACTTTTCTCGTATGATACTGATTCTTGAAATCTTAAATTAATAATCAATCTTTAAATTATATTGTATAGTTAAAATCTTTCAAAATTATCAGTAAAATTTGCGTGTTAATGATTTATTAATTCATTAATAATTAAATTATTATTTCTGAAATTCACCAATGCAATTATAATCCATTCTCGAAATATACATCCATTTTAAACATACGGATTTTTTCGTATTTTGTAAAAAATTACTCGAAACAAGGACGATTGATTTTGTAACAATCTGTATACACGCATATACAGCAGACTTACGTAGAACGTTCAGAACGTTCTGGAGCATTCTTTGTTGCCAAGTCAATACGGAGATCCGTGGATTACGCGTCATCCTGACCAATGACGTGCGCGACCTACGAGCCAATCGGCGCTGTCGTCGATGCTGCTCAACCAATCAGACGCGCGGCTGAGTCACGCGTCATACGATGGTATAAAAGAGAGACGCGCATCGCCCGTGGCTCAATTCCGTGAATTCTAGCGAGAGAAAGTGTTTGTTCCTACAACAGTTCTCTTCAAGTCGTCCTACGTAATATATAGCGAGAAGCTTTCAAACAAAAGGTAAGCACATTATATTCGCTCTCATATCTATTTCTACCGATGCAGATCAACTTTAACCTCGGTTTAACTTTCTATCTTTTTTTGAGTCCTACGAATCAGAAAAAGATGAAAAGTAAGTTAAATTGAGATTAAAGTTAATCTGCATTGGTAGAAATGCACATCAGTCGGGTATTACAATTTCTCAGGCGAACAAGGCGTCCATAATAAAAATAATTGTGAAATTGCTCGACGAACGCGCAGTATCGATCGTCGCTTCGCGTCTGTTGCTAGGCGGAAAAGATTGCGAGTTGCCGATTGGCGTGTCTTATTGGGTTCGTATATACCGAGATTTGGTCGAAAAAAGTCGAATCGGCTCTGCATCGGCGTGAGACGAAATGTAGAAAACGCGCAGAGAACCGTGAGAATTTCTAATAATCTAGAATTTTCTATTGAGTTTCCTCCGAATCGCAACATGGCGTCGAACGCTCATTAACAAGCAACATGAGGGCAGTCAAAATGGCCGTCTTCGATTTCACTGCGTCATGTAAGCAGCTTTCAGCTGCTGGCAGGCATATTTCTCCGTTTTGTGTTTACTAGTATGACTTTATATACGGTTTTTTGTTTCCATAAATAAATAAATACGGTTTGTGCCCTCTTTGCACGTATTTATAATTTGACTTTGTCCGTGTCTTTGTTTGGATCTTTCGTAAATTATTAGAATCGTTAGACTGATCAAAAAAATTTATTTTCTTATATATTCAATAGATATATATTCAATATATTTTCTTATATATTCAACATTCTACGTAATGTGAAATTTTTTTTCAGAGCACCATGCAGATTTTCGTGAAGACGTTGACTGGAAAGACGATAACTCTCGAAGTCGAGGCCTCCGACACGATCGAGAATGTGAAAGCGAAGATTCAGGATAAGGAAGGCATCCCACCTGACCAGCAGCGTTTGATCTTTGCTGGAAAGCAGCTTGAAGACGGACGCACCTTGTCCGATTATAATATCCAAAAGGAATCTACTCTCCACTTGGTTCTCAGACTGCGCGGTGGAATGCAGATCTTCGTTAAAACTTTGACAGGAAAGACCATCACTTTGGAGGTAGAAGCGTCTGACACGATCGAGAATGTGAAGGCGAAGATTCAAGATAAGGAAGGCATCCCGCCCGACCAGCAGCGTTTGATCTTCGCTGGAAAGCAACTCGAAGACGG
>JAJVSH010000059.1:190215-286605 GCA_021460005.1 Tetramorium alpestre | reverse complement strand
ATCACTCTGGAAGTCGAAGCGTCAGATACGATCGAAAATGTTAAAGCTAAAATTCAAGACAAAGAGGGCATTCCACCCGATCAACAAAGACTGATTTTCGCGGGCAAACAACTCGAGGACGGACGGACTTTGTCCGACTACAATATTCAAAAGGAATCTACCCTTCACCTTGTACTTCGACTTCGGGGTGGAGATGTCTAATTCCATAATTGTGATTTCGATGTAATGTTGTATTAGATTGTTTAATTTTATTATAATAAATTCTACATGAGTTTTTAATTTAATTAAATCGCACATGAAAATTATGCGTCGTCTTTCGAAGTCTTGACGAATAAAGGAATTAATTTTGCATACTGTAATAATGTTTCTCATCTTTAACAACCTTAAAGCTTATCCTTTAATCTCTTTGAATAAAAAAATATTACAAGTATCCCAATTATCTAAAATGTGTCAAATTTGTTTAAATTAAACTTTATATCAATGTTTAATAATATCTAATGTATATATTTCTAGTAATGAGTTTCTTTTACGTATGTTTTTCAATATTTTTAATGAAAGAGCATAGCTATATGAATAGACTTGTTATTTAAAGTAATAGTATAACGTTTATATCCTGCTTTTATCATGATAAAATAAATGATTATTCTAAAATCAAATTTATAGATATACGCAACTTTTTCCATTAAAAATAAAGTAAAAGAATTATTTAAATTATAAATATCATTTGAAGGTATATTTGTAATAGCAGACGTTTGATTGAAACTCTTCTTTATTACTAGCTGATGGCGCCACTAGGTCTTTCCTTGATTGTTTTCTTCACTCGCAGGAATGACTGATCCACAGTCCACACAGTCATTTGGGCTTTATAGCAAACACGGACCCAAGTTCAATACATTGCGCATCGACAATCACACACATATACACGTTATACACATTTTTATTAGTGATAGTATAATAAATATTTGAGAAAACTAAAAGCAGAACAAGAAACTTAATTTGAGTATATTACTCAGATAGAATAAGAAGCCACAAAGGTGTAAAAATGACTGCAAAATCTCATTATTATGTCATTTTATCGTTATTTTAGTGTTATTTTAATGTCAATATGTCATTATAATTTTTGTTCTACCTGGGTTACCGACAGGCAAGTTAGATTATTATAAGAAAAGGCTAATACCCAATAAACCATCATTTATTGCAGCAACATTGGACAATATTGTTACATTGTTGTGATATTGCAATGTTACAATATTGTCACAATGTTGCTGCAATAAATGATGGTTACTGGGTACCTATCGCCTTTTCTTATAATAAAATTAAAACAAAATGTTTTCTTCTATTAAATATAAAATATAATATTGTTAAATTCACCTAATAAAAGACTTTGAAAATTAGAAAGCTATAACTTTACACAAGCAATGATCAATAACTTTTTTAAACTCGATTTTTTATATTTTTAATAGATATATAAATTTGATATCGAAATATATGGTAAGTTGTCCTATCGCAAATTCTTACTGTATTTTTTCCAGTAGATATTAAATTAAAGATAGTAAATTTTACTTTTATATATATTTTTACTTTTAATAGAAAAAAGTTTTTTTTGAGAAAAACAATGGTTTCTTTGTTATAAAATTACTCAATAATTTTACGACATAAAACCGTTTGTAAAAGAACTAACAGTTTAATTTTTGATAAATATTTATTTATAGCAGAAAAAATTTTTATTCATAGAGAGAGAGAGAGAGAGAGAGAGAATAAATTTTTTTTTTGTATAGACTGGGTGCCATTCGATAACACTGTGATATAAAAACCCAGTTGTGGAAGAGAATTTTATTAATATCATTTTTACAAATAGGTTAAAGGGGAAGAAAGGATACATTTAGAAATACATTTAGAAATACAGTTTTGATTGATAATAAAAGGAATATGTTTGTGCACATAGAAAGACAATTTTTCTTTTACATAAAACCATTCAATAATATTATAATGTAGAACATTTTTATTGAAGAAAAACTTAGCAATTTAATCTTTATATTTCTACTTATAATAGAAGAAATCTTTTCATAGATAAAAAAACTGTGATTTTAATTGCATAAAAATCATTCGATAATATAACGTGATACAAAAGACCGTTCTCGCCAATAAAAGATGAGAATAAAAGTATTACATTTCAAAAGATCCGAAGGTCCGTCGTTAATGCTATAAATCTCTTATCTTATTTCCAATGGGAGAAAATAAAAGCGCTCTTCGTTGTAATTGTTAGCGGTACCGTTGTTGTGCGTTGCACAATTATTTGCGGCGCGCAACGTGTTTGGATGCAGCGAGTAGTGAATTAAAATTTTCGCACGCGAGCGAGACGTGAAAGTATTTTTTTCATCGCGGAATTCAATAACCGTCGGCGAAAAACATGTAATTTTACCGATAACATATTTTTCTATCGCTTCCATCCTAGTCAGTATTAAAAAAAATAGTGAAAACTATCGCTCGCGAAAAATCACAAGTTGAAAGACAACTGAAAGTTATATTATTTTTGTTTACTTGCTTCGCGCTAATTATTTTATGTCGATGTTCAAATTATTCGTGTATTGTACGTGTATGTAATACGTAATCGGAGCTAAAACAAATTCTATTTCTATCAATATAGTAGATAGATTTTTTTTTAATCTCATTTTAACATACTTTTATCTTTTTTTTCATTTATTATATATTAACGTAAAATAATTAAAAACGTGATGATAATGCACAATGATTTTAATTAAATTAACATACTTTTAATTAAATTAACATAAAAATCGATGCAAAATGTAATATATATATATATATATATAAAACAATTTATTAATTAAATTAAATGACTTAATTAATTAATGACTTATTAATTAAATTAAATGATTTAATTTATTAATTAAATTAAATGACTTAGTATTTAGACTAAACTTTATTGTAAAAGTAAAAGAATCGAATGCTCTTCGAAGATGTA
This sequence comes from Tetramorium alpestre, assembly GCA_021460005.1. Lineage (NCBI taxonomy): Eukaryota > Metazoa > Arthropoda > Insecta > Hymenoptera > Formicidae > Tetramorium > Tetramorium alpestre. Next base: position 283,622 of record JAJVSH010000059.1, on the reverse strand, counting down.
TCTTTTGAAGAGTTTCGCCTTTCCTTTTCACGTTGACCGGCTCAATTACAATTTTCCGGATCTACGAAACTCCAAGAGGACACTCTTCACGGAATATTGCACTTCCCAATTTCCTCTCCTAATAAAGCTCCAGCGAATCAAGCCCGACGTGCTCGTTCCACCGATGATTTCATTTTCGCTTTGACGATTATCCTGCTTTCGGTGGCGACCCGCGACACACACACACACATGATCGTCCGTTCACGCGTGTGCGTCGCGCGTGTGTATTTACGCGTACGACTAATGATGGAAGAAAGCGTTATCCACACAGGGAGGCCGGCGAACCGCACGCCGTGTACCATAGCCAGTAACGCCTTGTACCTTAGGTAGGGCTGAGAGAACTCCAAGAGAGAACCGCGGACTCGCCTTCAGTCTAACTCGGTCCTCGAACTGGTCTCGTGTGCGTGGCGTGGCTGAGCGTGACGGGCGTCAGTCATCGCAGCATCCGCGTGGTACTCACCGCGTTGCGCGGCGCCCTGACGCCGCGAGATAAGCCTCCCCCGACGCCCGTCGGGCACAACACTGGTACAGATCGCGATCATTTCGTAAAAGCGAGTACAGTCGAGCTTCATTCTGTCAGCTTCGTGAAAAACCGCGGCGGGAAAAAAGGCTAAATTCTTATCGGCTCGAAGTAACTTTGTAGGAGAATGCAAAAATATGTAAATTTCACACACTCACACTGAATCTCAGGCGGTTCTTGCTCACTTCGAGGAGTTTGGAAACACGCGTGTTCGCGGACGTTCAACTCTATTTCACCGTTACGCTGCTATAAAAAGAAACGTTTCAAATTCACGCCGTCGAAATAATCGCGTAGAAAAACATCTGCGTTTCACACATTTTACTTCTTTTATCCGATAAGACTTGTATCGTTGTCTAATGACTCGTACGAAATCAGTAGGGAGACAGGGCAAACAGTAATCCGAAGATTGGAAAAGTACTGAAAAGGGATCCGGCTTCTTTTCCCCCTTGGCCGCCAACTCCGGCTGATAAGGCATGAAACGGCGGGAAGGCTGACGGGATCCACGATACGGGATTGAAGCGAGCTGGTGTTGCGCGAGACAACGGATCCATCAGCGAAGATGAGCGGCTTGGCGGTTTGTTTGATACTACTCTCGACAGTGGCGGGTAAGTTGCGAGATAGGTCAGAAATGCCTATTAACCGGAGATGGGAAAACCTTTAACACCTCAAGTTCTAATCGCGCGCTGCAGCATCGTGAAGATTATCGCCGGTCCGCTACGCCCGGAGAAAGCATTATGTGCGCGAGTCGCGGTCTAGGACATCGGAAAACGTCGAATGAAACGCGAGTCGAGGATTTAATCATGCAAAAAGAAGTCTACGTTGACTTTTATATATCCGATAAAGGTCGATTTCTTAAGTTTTATACATCCGAAGAGACAGACTCGCGTCCGCGCAAAGAGATGAATTTTTTTATCGACAGTTTCGAAGAAGTATATTCTTCGCTTCTGAATATATAAAGTGTATTAATAATTGAAAACAGTGTTCCTTCTACATTGAGGAAACTCGCTCGAGGAAATTCAAGATATTGAAGATGATTATTTTATCTTGCGTTGTAGCGATTATATCGCTAATACTCGTTTATTAATTCGTTATAATTTGAACTTCTTTTGTCGCGAGAACTTTCTGAACGTTACAAATATACAAACACGTATACAGGTGATACGACATGTATATTGATCGGGTAAAAGGTTCACTGAGAGAAAAATATAGTTACTTCCGACTATAATTTTATAATATTTCTAACACGAAATATGATTAACTTAACTATATGCACCATTATGTCGACCATAATTATTGTTAGAAAGATTATGAAATTATGGTTGAGGCCAAAAGTAACTACATTTTTCTCTCAGTGTTGAAAAGACGAAAAGCATAACAGAGAGAAATTAATTGCTCGTTTAAATAATTACGAAAATATATTCGGGAAGAACAGTTGTCCTCGAAAGACAAGATTTTCATACAGCTGGATCGAAGAAACAGGAGATCTATAGTCCGCGAACGGATGTGTACATTCCGCGAAAGAAGTTGTATAATACTTAGCCGAGTGTAAAATGAAATTGAACTCCTCCAATTTTAAGATTCGTCTATCTATCTTCCGTGTATTCAAGTATAATCTCTCATCTCACGTCCCGAATCACTAAAGCATAAAGCTAAATTTTCGCAGCTGCCGCTCGTCGTTATTTGATCGTTATCAATTACGGTTGACCAAATAGTAAAATGGATCCAATTCCCAATTTCCGATTAAGTACCATCAGCAGATCCATCAAAATGAATATACAAATACATATATAACACATACAAACACACACACTTATATATGTATACATATATATACAAACCGACCAAATTTGATACAAAACGACGTTGTGTCTAAAATGAAAGAAATTTTATTGATAAAAAAAAAACAAATAGCTCTTTAGATAATTGCCAAATGTGTGATTAAAAATGTAGTGAATTTGATCGCTCTAAAATCTGCATTTTAACATGTTTCTTTGTCTCTCTTTTTCCCCTTTCTTTTGACTTTTTTAATTAAAAACGTTTGAAAATTTTGTATAAACGTAAAAATGTACGAAAGTATTAATAAGTCAAATTATTGGACTTTGCCCGCGAGTATATATATTCTACATGGAGACCTTTTACCGACGAAGGACCCATGTAGAAATTAAACTCTAGAAATAGAAACAAAAACGGTCCATGAATCGTTAAATACGCTCCTGCGTCGTGTTCAACTCGCATTCATAAATTTGCTGTTCTTTTTCTTGCCGCATATTGTCTGATTGTAATATACAGCGTCGACCTTACCGCAGCCGATTCCCGTACGCGAGGCAACGAATATAAACCACACGAGCCCGCGATGTCCTACAACGCCGGCCTTCGTCCATTAATTCTTCGGTCAGTCCGATGCCCGTTATAATAAAACTGTACCGATATTTTCTTTCCTTATTTTCATCTTTAATATCTTCAACAAAAGTGTCACGAATTAGAATTCGGCCGAATTAAAAAACTAAAGTTAAGGATGTATCGGAGGTACAATCTTAGATAAAAGTGTATGAAATTTGAAATACTTGAATATCTTTGCATAGTAAATCTATAGATGTAAAGAACTCGAACTATAATTGGAGTCTTATATTTACTCCTAGAAAGGTATTTTTCATATCACAAACATTTTTTCCAACATTATTTACGACACTGATAGCATATTTTTGTCAGTTTATAATTTATTTTTTTAAAACACGTAGTGAAGATAACACAGGGATGCATAATTCAAAGTGGATTTTGAAGTTAAAATTTGATACTAAACGATGCTTTCGAGCAATTTTTGAAAAAATAATTATTTGCTTATGTTTTGGACTGTTGAAAATAGTCAAAAACGACACTTTTTTTGCACTTTTAGGTAAAATTTTCTCAAAAACCTGACGCGACACACAAATTCTACGTTTAGATTCGTATTCAGCGCGACAAATTATATCGGAAATGATACCTTTTATTCAAAGTACAAAAAAAAGTTGAAAATCTGCAGCTCTGTGTAATTGAAACTTGGTAGATAGTTTCATCTATCCGTATATTAGATGTACAAAAAATTTGAAAACATTGGTACCATTTCTTCAATATTTTTATTTTTCAAGACTCTTTCTCTTTCCATAAGAATACGTGTGAAAATAAAAATCGTTATTATTATATTCTGCAACTGTTTAGCGGATTCGTTTAAAGTTTTCTTTGCAGAGAGGCTAAAGAACAATCTCACAAATTTTTGTCGACTTTGTACTATTTCGAAGATAGCTCCGATACATCCTTAAAACGCAAAATTGTGACTTTAAACATCATCTCGCGCGTTTGACGTTTAATTATTGAAAATCGACACGCCCTTCTTGTGTCTTCCCGCATAAGCTGCAAAGTTGCCGGGAGTTGTCCAAAGTGATCGAGGGACTCGACGGGGCTTTTTGTCCGCTGCGTTATTGTCGAGAGGACGGCAAAGATGCAGCAGCGGGGCTCTTTGAGTATGACGGCGTTTTTGCGATCGCGTCTCCGTGACGCAGCTGCGAGCCAGAAGTCGCGAGGTCCACGGAGGACATAATCCGATTTCTTTCGACGCTGAGATATCGCCGTCGAGACGCCGGTCCTTCCTCGCGTTTCGTCTCCCTCGTCGCGTCGCGGCGCGGCGTGCCACGACGTTTGCGTGCTTTCTTTTGTGTTTTCTCGCCGTTCTGGTGGTTCGACCCGGTCTAAATATAGAGGCGTCGCAAGGGTCTGTCCCGCGGCTGACGGGTCAGAAGTAACTTGTCGCTATTAGCGGACGAGGGTCGAGAGCGGACGCCGAGCGTCGTGTAGGAGAGAGCTCGCGAGAAGCGCGGAGGCTCAACTTGGTGCCACGACTCCGGATGGAATTGGGACGCGGAGAGGATTTATTAAATTTTCCCGCGCGGCTTTTCCGGGTTACCCATTCCTCGCCGCCGCCGCCGCCGCCGCCGCGCCGCCGCCGCGTCGCGAGTGCGAAGCGAGCGGGCGAGCGAGCAGACCGAAATAGGATCCGTTATTTCGGAAACCGATCGAGAGATGGATCGCGAACTTTCGGGAAAAGTAGAAGCGGAACTTTAATCCCCTCGTCTCGTTGCAGCGAAGCGGGAGCAATCGGTACCTCGGCGTTACAGTTGAGGAGAGAATTAGCTTTTAATTCGTCAAAGAACCGGTTATTGTATTGTAATCGCGCGATAGTGTCGCTTTTCCGCGTTCTTTGTCATTACGGTATCGCCAATTGTTCCGCCATTTTTCCATCAATTACGCCGCGACCCTCAACCCCCGGATCTTGGCAAACCGCACATTGTTCTCCGATTTTTTTTTTGTCAAGTTCGAAAATGACGGTACGGACAATTAAAGTGAGAGGGAAAATATAGGCGATAGATTCCCGCCGATCGTGACGCTCGACGTTTACCCGCACCGTCGTTTCGCCATCGGAATCACCATCGGCATTTCTGTCGTTTCAAGTGGGTTCGCTTTCTCACGGTACATTGGTTCCTTCCGTGGACCGGCTGCTGCGGGCGAACTCCATTCCCCAAATTCCGCTTCGCTGTTCCCCTACTGTCATAGCAGTTTCTCTCCCGCCCGACATCGACTGCAGGCGAGCGTGCGGCTTGCTTGCAACCTCGGAGCGCCGTTGCCGTCCTTAAGGAGAGAAAGACTCCACATGCTTCTCGTCTGTCGTTTTCCTTAAGCGCCTCTTCACTTTGCGATTATCGGGCCGCGAAGATCGCAGGCGGAAGGAGATTCTCCCGCGCGACACGCGGACGGAAGAAATGTAAGAGCATCGGAGTTTACCGGATCGCTCGCGAGACGAGCAACGGACCCGGGGGGGTTGGAGATCCCATTAAAAAATTCGACGCTTTTTGCGACAGTTTCATCTTTAGAGTGTATCTTTTTGTTGAATCTCTTCTGTAAAAAAAAGCGACGGTATCACATTAAGATAATAACGACGCTCTCTTTTCATGACATCACATTTAAACTCCCGGAGAGACTCGCGTCGAAAAATACAATTCTCGTATTACGGAACGCTAAATTATCGGAAAAAAGTGGAAATTAGCGCAAAAATATCTCTGCGAAATGATCGTGTCAATAGTTTAAGCTCCAATAAAAATTAGATTAAATTAGGATTCTCGGAAATTAAAAAGAATAACAAATTACACGGAGAGAATTTTTTTCTAAAAATTTATCCTAAAAATCATGGTAATTAATATTTCGAAGATTTTTATAAATTCTCTGATTTATTCATATCTATCACAATAAAATGGAAAATCTGTTTGATTAACATTACAATCTGCTTGGTAATTTTTATTATATGTAGTTTATAAAATTTCTCTTGTATATTTCACAAATTCCTATCATTTTTGGTAATATTTAGTAGGTTTTTTTTTATTTTTATTTAGTTGTCTAGTTATCCCACTGTTACAATCAAACATGTTAAAATTTCTAGTGAATTTTACAGTAAAATATAACGAAAAATTCTTTCCGTGTACAGAGAAACACATTGAGAGTCAACAAGGATCTTGGTATTAAAATATATTTCAACAAGGTTCACAATTAAATTAAATTCGAATTGTTTACCAAGTTTTCCCTTCTTCGTATTTCGTTACTCTTTTCAAGATTCAATCGATTCATAATAATCGCTTGACCGCAACGGATCGCAACGGACGTCTCTTCCGCTTTCCGCACCGTTCCTTATTAAACGCTTATAGAAGTAGCTTATGGGCTGATTATTTTCAATCGCGATCCCCCTGTGTTTTTACACCGCGCCGCGTCGGCACGCCCGTTAACCTGTTATTTTTCGCCCCGAATCGGGTTACGAGTCACTGGAACACGCGCACACAATCCGGGGAATGCTTGCGGTGCGCGCGATCGAATGGATAAAACGTGCCCCGCAGTAACGGGAGGGCCGGGCAGTGCAGGCGGGAGCAATTTGCGCATACCCGGATACCCCGCAAATTGATCCAGCCGGGATTTTTATTCGAATTTTCCTCGACTCTGGCCCTATTTTTGCGCACAATTCCACGTCCATTACGTATGCTAATGAGTTTTGCAACTCGGGCGTGTGCGCGCCCGTTCGGGCGCGCGTGCACGCCCTGTTTGCTTTGGCGGAAACGTACCGGCGATAAATCACGCTGAAACTCGCGGGTAATTGCACGCGTGTCCGCGGTACGTCGGTAAGTATCCCTCTCGAAATCCGATCTCTCGTTTTGTCTACGATTAGATCCGGCCCCGCGGCGACGCGGACGGCGCCGATCGCCGTGCGCGCGCGGCGCGACACCATAGAGACTTAAGGAGACCACCGTCATTCACGCGCGACGAAGAGACGTCCTCGTCGGCGAGTACACAGTAAATGCTCCGTTTTTAGCAACTTTTTAATTTACCGTCAAAAATAGGACTCTAAAGAGGGACTCTCTCCGACTATTGAAATTAAAATTAATGTGAAGATAAAAAGAGGCAGTGAGAATCAACGCGGATGTTAGTACGTGTATCTTGAATTCTATATTTAAATGTTACATTCGTATATAATTTAACATGAAAACGCGAAATTTTTTAATTCCTCATTAATTCCTTATGTCCGCATGGTAGATACGCATCTGTCTAAAAATTGCATAACTTCGTTTAGGAATAATGTATCGAGATGATGCATGTTTCGTTTTAATGTCAAATTTTGAGCTGTATGAAAAAAAATACTCTATCCTCTTGAAAACTCATCTTCATTTCTGTGAAAATCGTAAAAAATCACATGCAAAATGCAAAAATGGAAAATGCGCAAAACATGCACTGAAAATTGATGGAGAATTTTTTCATTTTTATACTAAATAAAGTCTTTCTTATTCTTAAAGTGATGTTTCATGAGTTTTAATCAGCCTCATTTTTGAATGAAAGTAATTACAAAGGATTATTTCTAAGTAAATTCATATAAAAATAAAATTAGATAAACATTACGTAAACATTAGATGAACATGGATCGAAAGGTTTTTAAGAATAATTATTTTTTTGAACGTACTATTAAAATTATAAAATTAAAAATCGCAGATCAACATAGCGAGTATGAGAGATGTAAAAAAAATAACTCTCCTTTTTGACGTATCTGTTTTTCAGGGAGATTTATTAAATTGCTAATTTTGAAAATCACATGCGATTTAAAAAATTTGCAAAATAGAGGTATTAAAGGGCATATAATTTTTATCTTTTGCAATTTGAAATAGCAACGACACACTAATAATCTTCCCTATCTGAATCCAAGATTCCTAATTGCCATTGATATCGCTTCCATTTGAATTCTTGCTCGTACTCGCTAATTAAATCCGCATTTCTGATCAGCCCGACGATTTTATGACTTTGCAATTGAACAAGCCAATGCGGTAATACATATATGTGCAAGTACATGCGCGAGTACGGCGAGATGCATTTCCATATGCATGCACCAACAACCCGGATGGATGCGTGCACTTTCGGTATCCCGACGTACATGCGTATTTCATTTTCACCGAAGCCCTTTTACATTGTTACCCGAACACAAATACCGAACACGAAAATGCTTTAGGCCACTATTGTTCACGGGCAGAGAGAGAGAGTCACCAATTTATATCAGAAATTCGAACCTATCCGCCACCGCCGCCACCGCCGCCGCCGCCGCCGGATGATAATAGCCCTGAACGCCTTACGTTATTTATGGCTGTAACGGACACGTGAAACGGTATTAATTAATTTTCGCGCTCGGCGACATAGCTCCGCTAAATTTATCGCGTATAGTAAAATTCGCGAGTTCATCCTCGATGCGCAGTTTCCATATTTCGCAGAAAGTTTTCGCGATTTTCTGAGGATTCGCGCGCCTGTGTGATCCGTCGCGCGCAATAAAACGTTTTTAACAATGCCGAGGGAGGGAGTATTTATTGCCGTCAACAATGGTTTGTTGTTCGATAAAGTTTTATGCGAATGCGCACATCCAAGAGAGATTTTATCCCGTCGGCAATATTCCATTTGTTATTTATTTTTCGACATTTTATACATATTTACATGCAATGCAATTCGATAATTAAATCATGGAAATGTATTTTGATCCTCTCTCTTCCCCCTCCCCTTCCAAAACTCTTTAGGAATTTAATATGTATGCGCGAAAGAGGCGGTTACCGTTACAAGTGTATCAAAAATGTGACAACATCGTTGTAAATAATGTCGATAGCATAGATTACATATCGCAGTGCACCGTAGCGTGTCGAAGATCGAAATTAACCGTGAAATTACGTCGACTTCGAAGTCACAATCGCGGCAGGATTTTTTTTTAATCGCCGATTACTCCGGGCGATTATTAATCAGATCTCCGATCCGGAACTGTTTCACGTCGCAGATCTGAGCAGCGTTTATTTTCATTTGCGTCTTTCATCGTGATATTTCATTACACGTAATATATAACGAGAGACCCCGAGCCGACTTCCTCTTACCGTGGCCGACTATCGCGTGTTTCGTCAGAGTCCTGTAACTTAATGACGACTTTTCTGGCAGACAATTATCAGGTGCGCTACGGCGGAATGCAAGCAGCGCATTTCTTCGAGTACCTATAGGAATATAAAATCTCAAACTGTTCCGTATATTAATCGAAACCGAGATCTTTTCAAGTCTCGAAAGTAGTCAAGCACTTTGAAGCTATGTGCGTCTTCCTCAACCTTTAGTTAAAGATTTTTTAGTTGCTGGCCACTATAATAGCCACTAAGATAGACATCTATTTATTGAATATTATTAGTACATAATGTGTACATTTACATATAGAATGTAAAAATTTATATAAAATGTAACATAATATAATACAATATAATATATTGTAGAAAGTAGTTTAGCTCGTAATACCCAATTGGAAAGTTGTACACAACTGCTATTATTTATTTAGACTTCCATAACAATTATTTTTATGTAAATTTTATATTATATTAACAATATTATTTTTATGTAAATTTTCGATTAAAATTGTGATAAACGGTATCAAAAACCCCTTAGAAACCTCTAAAATCCTAAAAATATTATTTTTAAAATTTCCATGACGTACCGGGCCGAGGTGGCCACTATAGTGGCCAGCAACAAACTTGGAAACTATTTAGAACATACGTAGGTTATATATATATGTAAAAATTTTCCGTGAAAAAAAATTCAAAGTTTCAGTGGAAAAATCTAAAGTTTAATAATAATAACTTACGTTATTTAATGGGCACGAAATTTTTTATTTTACGCACTCGAAATAAAGTTTCGTGCCTGTTAAATAAAGATTTGACGCATTGAATGTTTTAGGTATATAAACATTTGTATTTTTCTTTCTCCGAGGAAAGATTTTCTAGGCACTTGAGACGTTCGAGATTTTCAGAAGTTCCGTTTTCCGATAATATTTGAAGCGATTCAAATCTTTATACGATCCAATTGAGAACTTTCAGGGGACGGATTCAGGCGCCCATTACTAAGCGTAGATCCTCTCGATCGCCTGTAATCATCCCGAGGTTTGTTTCTCTTTTCCCTCCGTCGTGATCGGAATCGATCCCCGGATGATGAGAACGTTGTTTATCGCTTTTCGCAGCGGCGGATAATTTCAAGAGTAATCGCGTCCCCGCGCTGCAGCGCGCGTGACGGAAGGCGGTTATTATAACATACCGCCAACTGCATAATATGAACCGATCGAAAGAGCGATTATCGAGGTGTGCAGATTGCAGGATCCGAGAACGGAGATCTGTCGAGGATGTCAGCGAAACGATCGCTCGCACGAAGACGTGACACGTCGCAGGACACCGCGAGAGTCGCAGGAGAGACGTCGCTTCTGCGGTCGCTAATATCCGTTATAATAAGCGGCAAACAGCACGCGAACCTGATACACGGGTCGGTCCCCTGCGAGTCCCAGCCGATCGTCGTACCCCGACGTCGACGCCTGGGTCGGGCAGCCTTCTGCGGCTTCGATAAGTAATTCGATAGAACTGTGTCAGTGCCCGTCTCGCAGCGAGGGAAAACTTTGTGCCGCCTTAAAAGCAGTTTCTGGCGCGGAAAAGTAGACGTCGTCGTCATCGTCGTCGTCGTCGTCGTCGTTTCTGGAAAAAGTCTCTCTTCGTATGAAATACGCTCAACTGTATCGTTCTCTTCCTCCTCCCCCTCGAGCGAGATCCATCTCGCGGTTGACGGGCGTCGCGAAGATCGGACATAGTGATAGGAACTTTTCCGTACACCGGAGAAAAATTACACAATTTCTTTCGTCCTTTTTTTTCCCCCCCAGAAACGTAAAGCTAAAATCTAGATTTCAACATTTAGGAAATTATTATTAATAGGAAATTGTACGAGATGGCGATGCATTTATTGGGACATCGCGATTCGCGCGAGCCAAAAAGCGACACTGGACAATCTACAATTCGTATCTGACTTATTAAAAGGACGTATCGGAAGTACAATATCTTAGATAAATCGGAGGTACAATATCTTAGATAAAAATGCATGAAATTTGAAATGCTTGAATATCTATGCCTTATGCATAGTAAATCTAGATATAAGGAACTCGAACTATAATTGGAGTCTTATTTTTACTCCTCGAAAGGTATTTTTCATATTACAAATGTTTTTTCCAACATTATTTGCGATATTAATAGCACATTTTTGTCAATTTATAATTTATTTCTTTAAAACGATGTAGTGAAGATGATTGAAACTTGGTAGATTGTTTCATTTATCTGTATACTAAATGTACAAAAAAATTGAAAACATTGGTACCATTTCTTCAGTATTTTTATCCAACAAGACCGTCTCTTTCCATAAGAATAAGAAAATGTAAAGTCAGTGAAAATTAAAATCGTTATTACTCAGCAACTGTTTAGTGGATTCGTTCAAAGTTTTTTTGCAGCACATCAAGAAGGCTAAAAGATCTCACAAATTTTTATCGATTTGATACTATTTCGAAGATAGCTCCGATACATCCTTAATATTTAGATCTGTTGATTTTATTTATGTGCTACGTGATACAAGAAACGTTTGAAATACATTTAGTATAAAGTATAATGAAATATACGACATTTATACATGGAATTCTGTTCTCTTGAAATCTGACGCGAATAATAAATCGTCTAAAGTGGGCTTTAGGTTTCCGCAAAGTTACCCTCGAAATACCACGTCGCGTTAAGTACATGGATAAGGGGGGAAAAAAAGAAGAAGAAGACGCGAAACTATTTATCGCGGTATAGCGACGGACATTTCTTTATAGGGCCATCTCCTGCATAATTGCCGAAGTTTAAGCGACATCGGGGCGATCCGCGGAAAGCGCTATAGAAAATCCATGGCATTAAAGCGCAAAACTTAGGCACGCAGTTCTCGGCGTATACGCCGAGACACCCGAGCGGACGAGAGGGGCAGAGGAAGCCACCTCGGCGCTCTTCCTCCCGCGAACGTCATTACTTATTCCCGCGTAGCGCGGAGCCTGGTGACGACAGATTTATCGGATGAAAAATTCACGGGGGAAGGAACACGACGGCGTCGCGCGCTGTCTTCGGTTTCGGACTGCCAAATGGGAAAACGTTGTTCCTGTTGCGGCGGAGATTGCCCGACCGAGGACGTCAGTCCGGTCCGAGGCGCGAGAAAGTGCGCGCCGCAAATAAATCGACGTGACCGATATCTCCCTTCGTCGTCGGAAGCCCATCTTTCCCTCTCGAGGGAGGGGGGGAGAAAACAAAAAAGAGGACCGCAGTTTACCGGAAGCCGCGAATAATTTAGATGCCGAGAGGTATCGTCTTTTCTTTTTTCTCCTCTCCCTTGCCCCCCGCCCCTTATTCGCGATACCTCTCCCGGGTATCGCGAAATTGCAAAGCCAGCCGCGAAGGAGACAGGGATCGATTTTTATGCGAGCCCGTTACGAAAATTAATTACTTCTCTTCCGTGCGCCGCGTCGGGCTCTTAACTTTTAAGCGGATCATGCAAATAAAGCATGCGGTAAACGCTTTTGTTTTTATTTTTATTTATCAAAACAAGTATCATAAATATCAAACAGGAGCGCACGTTTGAAGCTGCACTCACATTTGCACGCAAAATATTGCGAGAACACATGGATGATAAATAACAAATCAATTTTAATTCCATCCAGGCGAGCGTCTGATTAGCGTTTGAATTTCCAGCAACGGTGAAAGAAATTTACGCATGCGAGAAAATTTCGAAGTACAAAGCGAACGTTTGAAGTAAAGAGACGAGATCGACGCGAGTTGCAGCGTGCGCTCTTCGCCCTCTCGGACAAGCAGATATTCCTACATCATTCTGTCCCGCGTTAAGAGCAGCTCCTTTCCGGTCGCGCTGGTATTATTCAGTGGCTGAATATTCGGAATATGGGGGAGCGCATTCTGATAAAACTTTTCCCGTCGGGGCACGTCGAGGCGTCGATTCTTTATTTAAGTATATCCGGCGCGTTTTCTGTGCCGTAACGTCTCGATGGGCTTTTCTTTTCCCTCCCGACATCCGCAATGATTGTGTTCGAGGAGCATGACGAGCCGGACGGGACGGGATCGCCACGAGGTGGATATCGTTAAGAGGTAGACACGTCGAATCTGCGATTTCGATCGTGACGGGGCCTTAATGGACGCGCGTGACTAACCGTCCTCCACCTCGCGCGGCGCGCTGTCAAAGTCGTTGACACCGGAGAAGTCGAGATCATTGATCGCGCGTCGTTTGCACATACGCGCACCGAGAAAGAGAGAGAGAGAGAGCTACTCCAAGGAAGGCTCTATGTCGAAGGATGTTTCGAGAGGAAAGATCAATACTCGCCGTGGCAGACCAATGGGCATAGATGCGAATAAAGAAGAAAAGCAAAAGGGGGGAAGAAACGAAGAGAGAGAGAGAGAGAGAGCAAAAAAAAGAATGCACGACGTAAGCGAAAGGAAGGATCGAAACGTAAATTGCGATACACAGCCCGCGCTCGTTCCCGTGTTAAACGACTAACGATACGTCCGTGTCGAACAGATCGCTTTAATTTAGGGACGAATAGGAACAATGAATCATTTTGCCGCAGCGCTCTTCACGTCGCTTCCCGCTATTTTATTTCCTTCGCCCGAGCAGTCGCGTCAGGACTGGGCGCGAGATTATCAAACGTTAAATTCCATTGATCTTCGGGCCCGATCCGAAGGACCGGACCGGGGTGGCGTAACGCTGATCCAGCGCCGCCGACTTTGCGCGGCGTTTGATTTACCGATCTATGCAAATCAGTGGAGTAATCCAATAATCTCGAGCGGCTGGAATTATTCGGCCGTATTCCCATACGCGCGGTAAGGGAAACTGACTCACTCGCCACGGCGCAGTCAATTACACAAATTGGGGCCCCCGCAAGTTACTTTAATTAAGCGTTTAATTCTTCGTTTAATCCCGCGGAGAGCGCCGCGTCACGTCTTGTGACCCTTGCAAAAGTCGGCATATTTCGACAGCGCCTGGATCTCGCGCGCGATTTAGCGCCGGTCGATGGGACGAGCGGGATCCGTGCGCCGTACACGACGACTGGCCGAGGCGAAGAATATTACTGAATACTTTAGCGTGTACCTCGCGCAAACGGAATTTGCGCTCTTTATTTAACAAAGTCGTGTCCGATTTACGCGCCGCGCCGTGCAGTCGCATCTAAGCTTCTTAAGAGGGATAGAAACGAACAATTTAATTCAATTGATTTAAATTTCAGCTTGAATCGAGATTCAGGTCATCCGATTAAGAATTTGCTTGTTGTCGCTTATCAAAAGCGGCTGCGCGTCTAGAAGGGATAAATTAATAAACGAACCTAAATATATATTTAAATGTGAGAGAAAATTGGAGTCTTGACGCGCTACGTTGGCAGTATGTTTACGTTAATTTACGATGCACTTTGGAGAGGGAGAAAGAGAGAGAGAGAGACAGGTAAACCGCAAGTTGCTCGAAGTTTTACTACTGGTCGTTTTATCACTGGTCGATAGACCGTATGAGGGGCCCGACAATGGAAGGACGCAAGAGATATTTTAGAGAGAGAGAGAGAGAGAGCAGCCTTTGGAAAATTTATATTTCTCTTACCGTGAATTTTTAATTTTCAGCAGAAATTTGTCGAGAGAAATAAACGTGAAAATTCGGTTAAAAGGCAATAAAATGAATCTCTTTATCATCCGTTCACATCTGCAAAAACGAAATCACACAGAGCGCTTTGTGCGTAAGAATCCTTGACAGTTAAAAATGTCTTCGTAATTAAAAACGCGATAATTGGAAACTTTTACGAGAAGGGAATCGGCTTAGAATTTCGCAACCGCCAAAGTAGCCGTCGATAGGCTCGAGGCGATCTCTCCTCTCGCGAAACGAGAGTCATTTCGTGCCCGCGAGCCGCCAGAACGATTTATTTTACGCCAGCCACGTTCGTCCCGTTGACGGCTCACGCGTTGCGCCGTGCGCCCGGTGGTCCTACGGTAAAATTTTTCCCGCGCTGGACGTCACGACGTGACCGTATATTATATTGCCGTGGAATTATTCAATTTTAATCCCGCGTCGCGCGTACTGTGCTTGCGCAACCGCGAGATCCCCCATGTGCTTGACACACGTCTCTTCCTGTTTCTCGTGGTAGGACTTACTGCCGGAGTACGTGCATTGTCTGGGTGTACGGTACTTATTGCGCGGTACGATCATGCGATACCGAATGGAATGCATGTGGAAGAATAAATGGATAATTTAACTTTCACATGGAGACTACGATTGACGATATTCAACGTAGGTACGGATAGAGGAAAAGATGTTTACAAATATGTAAAAGCTACCCGGATAGGAACGCATGCAGAAAAATTTTAGCCTCATTTTAATTTTAAAATGTAATGTATAATATATTGCGTGATAAGTCTACATTTAAATTTTAAAATCAATAAATTCTAAATTTAATTATTGTAACATGTAGCAATCTTTAAAAAACTGATGCCTAAAGTAAATTCCTATACATATAATTGTAACATTAGTAAGAATCATCTTAGCATAATTATTACTGAATGCATTTCAGAAATTAATTTTATAATAATTGTAAAAATTATTACAATTATTATTCAAGTAGTAGTAAGAAATTCTTTTTATTTTTAATTTTTTACATAACTGCGCCATAATTTTGTCAATATTTAGAACTTATAATTATAAAATTCTATTTCAGCAAAAGATATGCATTTTGCAGAATCTTTTTATGACAATTATTGCGAAATGCTGTGAATGGAAAGATGCAATAACTGTGCATTTATTACAAAAGTTTCCTATCTGGGTAATGTGCATATGTATATATATATATATATATTAAATTATATGCAATATAAAAATAAATATTAATGCATGTACGCGTATATATAATATTTATCTATTACGTATACAAAATGCGATACATACAATTCGACGTGTAATCAGATTAAATATTGGATTTTCAGAGAGCACGGTGGGAGGGCTTAATGGCACGGCAAATTTCCGTCGAAGTGCCAATTCGCCGTGCCATCGTGGCTCCTCGCGTTTACGGCTTATGCATTTGTGATACCGCCCGTTATAAAGCCCGTTTTCCTCGCTTTCAGGGATACTGGGCGATTGTCCCGTGGTGCGGCCGCCGCAGTCGGGAACCGTGAGGGAGAGAGTTCTTCAGGACGGCACGCTGCAGGTTGTGTACTCGTGCGAGCCGGGCTATAAACTCAAGGGTCACAAGATAGCGGCTTGCACCGTCGACGGCTGGGACCATCCTGTCCCGAAATGCGTGCCTAGTAAGTGTCGCCGAAACATCTCTCTCGTCGGAAGAACGCGCGTCTATAAATCTCAAGCTCTCTCACGAACGACTGTCTCGTTGGAATCAGTCGCGTGGACGCAGATCGCAGAATTTACAATCAATCTCCATCGCACTCTACGTCGCCGACTCAATTGACGCTCGTCCGTTCGCGGAACCGTCATCTTCTTCAGCGGCGACTATAACCGTCGTCTCGATAATTATTCAGCCGACCCGAGTATTCGTACAGCGCGTTCTCGATAATGTTGACATACAAATGGTATTATTGGAAAATTGTGTTTTATTTGTAATAATTTTCCGAATCCATTTGTAGCGTTTAGAACCGGTTAAACATTTATGTTGATGTGGATGACTTAATTAACGCCGTTTTGCAAATCGCGCGTCCATTCCGGGCACGTCTGCATTAAGGAAATTATTTTGAATTGTCCGCCGAGTTGGAATTCCATTTCGGTGAATTAACGATTAACGATTTGTGCATATCGCGTATCGCATGATGTCCCCACTGTGTCCATAGCTATGCGGCATTATACTAATTTGATCGACGTAAGTCAATTATCCACATGAAAGGGAGCTTAACTCCTCGTGCCTGGCTCGGCTGAAGCCTCGACGCCCGCGTGTTCAATAGACTGACGGACAAATCCGTTTACCGCGAGACATCGCGCTGTCGAAATAAAGGGACTCACGGCGTCAAGCTCGCTCTTAATACCGTAACGCGATTCGCGGTCTTACTTACTCGCTTGACCAACGAGCGCATGATCGACAGACGGAGATTGCCGGATATGATGATTAAACTCGCTTCCTCTTGTTGCTCATTTTGATTGAAACACGATTCAGAAATCAATTTGATCGTAATGTATCCATGAACTTCTCTTGATGTAATTATACACCCAAAAAAAAAAATAATTTTGATATATGTGAAATCTTAGAGGATTTTATTCTTATGCTGACCTCAAAATGATTCCTCTGAAATCAAGAGAAAAATAGTATAAACAAGAATATCTAAAAGAGAAAAATGTATTTTTCACTTTATTGAAAGAGAAATATGTTTGTTGTAAAACAGTAAGCTTACATTGTTGAAAACTCGTAGTGTCAAATTAGACTCAATTTGAGTCATTTTTAACTATTCCATAGGTCGCCACTGCTCCTACTCAATATTTCATTAATTTTGACTATAAGGAAGGTAAAATTTTGACTAACATTGAAGTTAAATTAGATAAATTAACTTCAATTTTAGTCAAAATTTACCTTCCTTATAGTCAAAATTAATAAAATATTGAGTAGGAGCAGTGGCAACTCCATAGGAGTTTACAGTGTAGAATATAAGATTGTAAGAAAAATCACTTTGAACTTAAAATACTTTTTTGGGCGTATAATTTTTACATTCGGGTAATTATTCGAAAGCATGTGTATAAAAAAGAGTCACGTCCCGTGGAATTAAATGCCATCTGTTTCGCGCGATCAGATTCTATGGCGTTAATCTAAACTAGGAATCGGAACTACATTTAAAATCGCAGTTTTATGAAAGAAACGGGAGAGTGAAGGGGGGGTGGAAGGGGAGGGGGGAGAGAGAGAGAGATATGTCAGAAAGTCCCGAAAGTTTTGGAGAACAATTTACCCAAGACGCCCATTCCTATGATTTGTGGAAACACGACTTTACCGTAGGATTCAATTTTCACCGATGCTCAAGTTATCGGCATATCTTAAGCCGGGGGTTGGCATTGCTCCCGAGACTGCGAATATATAGGGTGTCTTCCATTCTTCGCGCTCCCTCTCGGAATCGGAGAACTTTTTTAATTAAAAAAAAAACAAGAAGAGGTGAGAGACCGGGGAAAAGCAGACAGCGATCGGATTATTTATTTCCAGCTCGTAACTACCATCGTATTGTTCGCGATATCAAATAATTGATTCTATCTCCTTTCACGTACGTTTCTTCATTATTAAACAAACGAGAGAGAGAGAGATATGTCGAAACTAATGCTTAACGAGCGCTTATATATAAATCACGCGATGCTGATCGCAAAATATTTGTCCGACCGCCTGCCCCCTTAACGTGGGCCGGAAACGGCGGGTACGGAATTCCTGGACGGGGAAAATTCGCGGAGTGGCGTTTCGGTGCTCCAGGAACGCGCCTCGTTCCATCGCGCGTGCTATCGGCGGCACGAGATTCGCCGACATGGCATAGCTCGCATTCGCCTCGATGGAGATAAGCCGCCAAGTCATACACCCGGACGTTACGAGCACACATACAGATCCCCCCCTCACCCCCCACCCTTCCGTTCCCCTTTGGATCGACGCTTCGGTCGGGATATACCGCTGGTGCTTGACGAGAGGAGATTACACGTGCCAATTTCTGCTTGTTCAATTAGTTCAGGTTCGCGTAAACGTAATAATTATTCAACAATATCGCGCGACGCGAAAGATGACCGAAAGGACGAGATAAACGACGAGACAGACTGCAGAAGGACTATCGCGATATAAGAAAGCTCCAATTTACGCATAAGTCGATGAATAATTACTGAGAATGAGATGTCTCTTGTCGCATCTGGGTTAAGCAGAAACAGCGCAGATTTTTTTTGTTTTATGGAGATAATCCTGGCGGATTTACGTGAGCGCAATGTACTCGACCGCTTTATGCGTTACTTAGCTGATACGGGAACGCGTGTGTGAAAAATTCATTATTTGATGGCAATCTCATACTGTACGCGGTAAAAGGCGGTAAAAGATGTATCTGTCCCCGTGTTGGGCTGCCGTATATATCCAACGTGATTAATCCTCTGTGATGTAATGCTAACGCTCCAGAATACCTCTAGAAACATTTTTGCTCAAAACGAATATTCTATTTAAAGTTCATTCGGCGGGCGTGTATGAGTGACGAGAATTTAATTAAAATTCCTTTAATTATAATTGCAAAATGAATATTTTATTTGTGCTAGTACAATAAACGTACAACGCGCTAATGATTTCGCGCTGATGAACGAATATTTATGTTTATTATTCATTAACAATACGCCGCAATTACATTATTCTATTCGCGAAATAGAGGATTAGCTGACGTCACGTTGTCACATTTATGTTGTGTGTGTATCCACTGTGTAGATAATATATTACGACGTTTCCGTAACGATCTCTATCTCGGCGATCAACCAATCGTCTTGGACAGGAGCGAGCGGCAAGTCGCGAAGGACCGTCTCAAGGCGCTAGAGAGGATAAACGATTTAAAGAAGCGCAGAAAAACCAAGGAGGGTAAGAGGAGGAAAAAGAAAAGGAAGAGGCCGGCGCAAGCGAAATCGTCGAGACTACCTACAGCAACAAGATTAAATGAAACCGTGGTGTCCCAACTGGATGTCAGCTGCTTCGAGAGGAAGATCCACGGAAAGGGACTTATT
Source organism: Tetramorium alpestre (assembly GCA_021460005.1). Lineage (NCBI taxonomy): Eukaryota > Metazoa > Arthropoda > Insecta > Hymenoptera > Formicidae > Tetramorium > Tetramorium alpestre. The sequence continues at coordinate 263,923 of JAJVSH010000059.1, read as the reverse complement.
AAGGCCCCTTTGATCGAGCATGCTCGCCCCGCCAAATACGCCCGGTTTGTAGCTGCGCCGATTGAAACGGCTGCGAGATTTAAAAAAAAAAAAAAAGAAAAGCTCTAACGTGATGAAAAGATTTATCTTGGAGGGAGTTCAAGATTTTCAATTTTATCTCATCGGCATTTCATCCAATATGAATCGAAGAATATTTATTACCCGGGGAAATTTATGAAGATAAAACGTAGCGTGCCGATTGTAATCGCGAATATAGATTCGAATGTTTTAATCTCTCGTTGAGCGCGCCAGAGATATAAGCAGTAAATTCCCTATTAATTATTCATAAAAGATCATAAAAAAGATGGAAATCCTTTAAATCAATTTTTTATCATCAATTCTTATACATTTATAAACGGGATGGTCGAGTTTTATTCATTAATTGTTGTTTTTAAATAGTCGAAAATAATTGAAGGAGGCAGCATTGAAATTGAACAATGATAAATGATAGAAAAATAAGATCTCCGGGGTATTGTGTACATCCCACGCGCGCAACGGAGGGTTAAAGAATTGTGCGATTACTGCAACGCATTATAGATATCGAATTAATTTGGACGTAGGACAAAGGGTTAACATATATACATATCTAGAATAATAGGATGTGTTCTGTAGACGGAGAAACGTACTGCCGCCGTACAATCGATACCTCGTTGCGGTTTACGAGTGCGCGGACGGTTACGTCTTCGTGGATTCGACGACGGACAGGCTTTTTTGCAGCAACGGCACCTGGCTCGGCCGTCGTCCGAAATGCGTCAAGGACCCCCGTAAGCACAAATGAAAATATTTATCTTTAGCGTAGTAATCGTTTATGTAAGATACAGCAAGCATGGTAGCTTCTTTTTTTCGCATCTGTCAATTATATCTTTCAATTTAATATGTGTAAGAATTTATTTGCGATCGCGCGCGGATGTGCATGGACGTGTTATGAAAACGTGTTTGCCGTTTCAGAATTGCCGGCGGATAAGGTGAAACGTTGCGATCAGGGAACAGGCGAATGCGAACACGTGTGCGAAGATACGCCGAGCGGCATAAAGTGCTCCTGCTTCGACGGCTTTCGAGCTAAAGGACCGTCCTGTATCGGTAATCCATATGCCCACAGCAATACACAAATCATCGCATATTCCACATTTTTATATCTTTTGAGAAAAGTCAAACTCGCACTTCCTCCCCCTCCCCCCCTCCTCCCTCTTCCCTCTTTCACTCTCTTTCTCTCACTCAATATTTCAGCCGATATTCTCCGTGAAATTCGCGTGCCGTCTTCGTATTGACTACCTACTCGTATCGATTCGTTGTACTCGCAGTTTTCGATGTTTCCCTCCGACGTGCCAGTTTTTCATCTCCACTTTATGTATTCGCGAATTTATAGAATCCGAGAGAACACGCCTGAATAATGAAACGTCGTCGCGGGACGCGAGGTGAAAATAGTTTCAGTCGTTGATGTATGTACGAAATGGCAATTTTAGTGCTCCCCCCCTCCCCCCTTGAAAATCAATGTCCGCGTCAAAATCACCGGCGTCTTAATGATGGGACTATCGGGCTTTAGACTCGCGTATCGTTTAAGAATCATATTGCGCACGCTGTTGCACGATAGCCGTGCGATATCGAGTTTAAAAGCCGTTATCGACTCGGACATTTCTCCGCGCGTTCACTGGTTTTCTATTTTCGCTTTCCCCCCCCCCTGCCCCGTAATATAGCATGTTTGCAGATCGTATCGCGTTTGTAGCCCGATGATTGCCCGATCAGCGTGTTGTAACGTAGCCCGAGTGTTACAACACGCGATATTCCAGCGTGCCGATAATACGCGATTGTTGCCATTGAATCTCTCACTCGGCGACTCGCGATAAAACGCCAACAAATACCGACGTAGCGGCTACCTATATAAACAAACATTTGGAAGAAAAATATCCATCCTTCCTCCCGATAGAACGCGCAAGTTAATTATCCAATTTGATACGTAGCTTCGTCGTTGTACTAGAATTTCATCAGTTTTCACTCTTCGCAAAAAAAAAAAAGGAAAGAAAGAAAAGAGAGAGTAGAAATAAAAGTTAGAAGAATGTCGGGAAATTTAATTACGATGTTGCTACGTCATGTATAAAATTGCCAAGTGCCTGAAATTCGATTATCGATTTTCTTTACCTCTCTGATATTCCTCTCAGACATCGACGAGTGTGCAGAAGGCATTGCGAAGTGCACCGATATTTGTCGCAACGAACCTGGCTCGTACTCTTGCGAGTGTCATCGTGGGTTTCAGCTGGGAATCGACGGTCGCTCTTGCCAAGGTTAGTCATATAGGAAGAAAGATATCTTCGGCAAATATTTACTAACTCGTCGGTCCCGCTTTGTGTCGGCTGTATTTCCAGTATTTCCACTTATATTTACGCGTCTCGTCTAAAATCTATTACTCCTCCGAAAGGCAGTTTATTTCAGCGCGCTCTTTAATTCAATTTATCATTTAATTTAAACGAGAGAGAGAGAGAGAGAGAGAGAGAGAGAGAGAGAGAGAGAGAGAGACTTGCCGAGAAAATTCTCTGTACGATACGTGTATATTGCTCACAGACGTCAATGAATGCCTCTCGAACAACGGTCACGGTCCATGCCAAGGCACTTGCCGCAATCTCGAAGGTAGCTACGAGTGCAGTTGCGCCGATATCCCTGGGTACAAATTAGCTGCTGACAATCATACTTGCGAGGACGTCGACGAGTGTGCGCTAAACAACGCCAACTGTTCTCACCTGTGCTTAAACACACCCGGGAGCGTCTTCTGCCTCTGTCCGGACGGCTTTTATTTGACGAACGATTGGAAAACCTGTCGGGGTAAATGCTTTACGTTTGCCTTCGGTCGATCGTTCATTTCTATTTCCAATTTTGTGATAAATTATTAAAGTGTTTATTTGAATGTTTTATTGCACTGCGGTCCACTAATTGGATTAATTTTAGATTATTTACTGTCTGTGGAACCTCTTTCGCCTTTCTATTAAAGTTTCATGCAGAAATTTTATTTAATTTGCAAAAACGAACGTGAAAAGTCTGACTTAGTTCTTTTTATAAAAATGAACGTTATAAAGTCTTATAATTATCGTTTTTCTTCAGATGTTAACGAATGCGAGGTGACACCGAAAGTGTGTGCGGAGAATACCGAATGCGAGAACACAGTAGGATCGTACAAGTGCACAAGTAGGATACATTCGCACGTGGTAACGAAGATCCTTCGAGAAGAGGACTACGGCGATGAAAACGAAGACGATGACAGCGAGGACGGAGACGACGATGACTACGGAGAAGAGATTACCGAAGTTCCGCATAGTCCGAAGTGTGAGGATGGTTTCAAGAAAAACGAAAATTCGGAATGCGTTGGTAAGTGTACTTGGCAAGATCAATTTCTTGCCAATAACAATTATCGTTTAATAATATCTCGATAGCCAATTGAAATACAGTTTAAACATTTAAACATTGACATTTTCAAATGAAAATGTTAAGAATTATCGCTTGTGGTAACTTAACTTTTTAATTCTTTATGTATTTTTTTTAAATTTCTTAAGTCATCTCCGTAAAAAAGTGTGGTTGAAATAAAATTTCCGTTCAAACGAGATCTGACTGGCATTAATCAGGAGGAAGGATTCTATCGCCAATTACAGAAAGCGAAATCACGGCGCACAGTGTTACAAAAATTGAAAAATTTGACTAAAATAAAATTAAAATTCTAATTAAAGTTATATTTTTGTATACTTTTTCAAAAATGTTTGAATTAATCAGCTTCAACAGTTTGATGAAATTCCATTATATTATGAAAATAAACAGATTCAAATATGCATGTAAATTGCAAAGTAAAGAATAACATACATGTAATTTTCAAAATTATTCTTTTGATTCTCCTTCAAAAAGATTTTCCATCATTAAATTTCCCCTAATTAATATCCTATTTGTCTCGATTCACTTTCAAGAAATATTCCATTAAAAAATTCCACATTGTAGTAAAAATTAAAGTTATAAGCGATTCATGTTTTCAGTATTTGTAATTGTTTACATGACTACACGTGTTACCAAAAATTTGCATTTCGCACTGCGTTATTCCTTCGCTTTAAATCAAAGATAGAATATTTATTAAATATTTATTAAAAATCTTCACACAAAATTAGAAACAGCGACTTTTCCCAGATATAAACGAGTGCACCGAGAGCGAGTCGCACGGCTGCCAGCACGAGTGCGTCAACGAGCCGGGCAGCTATCGTTGCGCTTGTCGAGCTGGCTACGTGCTCGAGGAGGACGGCGCGACATGCAAAGACGTGGACGAATGTGACGCACCGTTCCGACCGTGCTCGCACATCTGCCGCAACACCGTCGGCGCGTACGCGTGCGAGTGCCCTTCGGGGTTCATGTTGACGGACAACAACGTGACTTGCGTCGAGGAGCACGGGAGCTGCGCCAGCCTGACGAAGCCCTGTTCGCACGCCTGCGAGGACACCGCTGCGGGACCGCGATGCGTCTGCCCGGCTGGATACGAGCTCCTGGATGACCGTGCGACCTGCACGGACGTTGACGAGTGCGCCCGGGAGGCCCCGTGCTCGCACTCGTGCGTGAATTTGGACGGCGGTTTTGTCTGCACGTGTCCGGCCGGCCTGGAGATCCTCGAGCACGCGAGTAAATTTAACTGTGTCGATGTAGACGAATGCAGCAGGGAGGAGCACGGCTGTCAGCACCGGTGCACGAATCTACACGGTGGATACGAATGCGCCTGTCATTCAGGATTCATTCTAGACGCGGACGGCCGGTCTTGTATCGACATAGACGAGTGCGCGGAAAATCGACACAATTGCTCGCACGCGTGCAAAAATCATCCCGGAGGATACGGCTGCGTCTGCCCGGGAGGATACCGGATCCTGCAGGACGCGCGCACGTGCGCGGACGTGGACGAGTGCGCGGAGGGATTTCACGAGTGCTCGCACGAATGCGAGAACGAGGAGGGCGCGTACAGGTGCGGGTGTCCCGGCGACATGGCCTTGGATGACACCGGCAGGAATTGCGCTGTCGCCGACGCGTGCGAGATCGCGAATTGCAGTCACGTCTGCGAGAAGGAGCGAGACACCTACAGGTGCGTCTGCCGAGAGGGATACAGCCTGCAGAGGGACGAGAGAACCTGCTTAGACGTGGACGAGTGTCTCGAGGATGAGCACGACTGCTCGCACGAATGCATCAACGTCGTCGGGAGTTACAGGTGCGCGTGTCCGCAGGGTATGGCACTTCTCGAGGATGGCCTCACCTGCGGCGACCCAACGTGCCCGCGAGGACTTCGACAGGACGGGCGCGGTCAGTGTCAGGACGTCGACGAGTGTCTCGAAGGCGAGCACGAGTGCTCGCACTTGTGCTACAACGTGCACACGTCCTACCGTTGCTCGTGCCCTTTCGGCTGGGTCCTGGAGGACGACGGTTTCACTTGCGCGAGGCACGATCCTTGCTCCAGTTCCTCGTGTTCGCACACGTGCGTGCCGTCGGACTCGGGCTACAGATGCGAGTGCCCTCCGGGCTATCTTCTGGACGGCGAAGCATGCAAGGATAGAGACGAATGCGAGAACGAGACGACAAACGAGTGCAGTCACGACTGCATAAATCACGAGGGTTCCTATTCGTGCTCCTGTCCAGCGGGGTTGGAGCTCGGCGAGGATAATCGCACGTGCGTGGACATCGCGGACGAATGCGCGAAAGCCCGAGAAGATAATAACTGTACTTGTCCCGCGGGTTACACTTATTCGCACGAAGAGCGTATTTGCAGGGATATTGACGAGTGCGAGGACGAACGGAAACACAACTGTTCCCACGGCTGTATCAACACTGACGGCTCTTACCATTGCGAATGTCCCGTCGGCTGGCGACTGCGGGAGGACTTCAGGACCTGCCAGAGGCTGTCGGATGTTCCTTGCGCCGAGGATCACAATTGTTCGCACACGTGCGAACAGGACGACGGCCGCGTCCGTTGCGGTTGCCCGGAAGGATATGAACTACGAGACGACGGGAGGACTTGCCGGGACGTGGACGAATGCCTCGAAGGAACTCACGCGTGCAGTCACGTTTGCGTGAACGTCGAAGGCGCTTACCATTGCCAGTGTCCTTCGGGATTTCGGTTGGATGACGATCGCAGGACCTGCCAAGACATCGACGAGTGCTCGTCCGAGGAAGCCGATTGCTCTCACGAGTGCCTGAACACAAACGGCGCTTTTACCTGCGCCTGTCCCAGCGGATACGAGCTGCGGGATGACGGCAGGACTTGCGAGGATGTGGACGAGTGCGTTGTCCTGAACAATCCTTGCTCGCACAGCTGTACAAACCGTAATGGCACTTATGAATGTTCATGTCCTGCGGGATATCGCGTCGGTGAGGACGACAGAACCTGCGAGGACATCAACGAATGTATCCAGGACAACGGAGGGTGTTCGCACCTTTGCGCGAACATGGAAGGTGGTGTCGAGTGCGCGTGTCCCGAGAACTACGAGCTACTGAAGGACAACAAGACTTGCGTAGAGACGGACGCGTGTTCCATCGACAACGGGGGATGCTCACATTTCTGTCATCACGAGGGCGACCGGTTATCCTGCTCCTGCCCGCCCGGAATGATCCTGTCCGAGGACGACACGGTGTGCACGTACGAGAACGATTGTCTGCAGGACAACGGCGGCTGTTCCCACTTGTGTTACCACGAAGACGGAAACGTGACCTGCGCCTGTCCGCCCGGCATGATCCTGGCGGAGGATCAGAGACTCTGCGTGCACGAGGACGGATGTGCGATCGAGAATGGCGGCTGTTCTCACTTCTGCCACGATCACGACGGTAACGTGACGTGTTCGTGTCCCGCGGGGATGTTCTTGTCGCAGATCGACGACACTCTTTGCGTTCACGAGAACAAGAAGTGCAGCGACAGATGTTCGGACACTTGCGTTTACGTGGAGGACGGTACAGTCGTCTGCGAGTGTCCTGAGGGTTACCGGCTGTCGCAGGACAATGCCACCTGCGTGGACATCGACGAGTGTCTGGAGTTGCAGGACAATTGCACCCATCAGTGCCTGAACACCCCCGGCGGCTTCAACTGCAGCTGCAACGACGGCTTCTCGCAGAATCCTCAAGATCCGACCCTCTGCGACGATATCGACGAGTGCGAAATCGAAAACGCAGGATGCTCGCACTCCTGCGTGAATCTTGTGGGCGCCTTCAGATGTCAGTGTCCAATGGGATACACCTTGGAGCGAAACAATAGGACCTGCGTCTTGATAGACGGCTGCAAGAGCGACAACGGTAACTGTTCCCATCACTGTCACCAAGCAGATGATCCTGACGGGATTCCGGGCATTCGTTGCTCCTGCCCGCCCGGCTTCCGCCTGAGGCGCGACCTTAGAACCTGCGAAGACATCAACGAGTGCGAGGAGTTTGAGAACGACGTGGACTCCGGCTGTTCGCACGTCTGTGTGAACACCGAGGGCGGTTATCGCTGCGAGTGCCCGACTGGCTACATTCTCATGCCGGATAACCGGAAGAATTGCGTGGACGTGAACGAGTGTCTGACCAGCCACCACAATTGCACTCACGACTGCGTGAATCTGTTGGGCAGTTACATGTGCACCTGTCACAAAGGACATTACCTGCACACCGACAATTCTACCTGCTTGGATGTCGACGAGTGTCTCGACCGAAACGGCGAGTGCTCGCACAACTGCACCAACACCATCGGCGGTCACGTCTGCTCTTGCCCGACGGGCTACGAGCTGTCGCTGAATGAGAAGACGTGCACCGATATCGACGAGTGCGCGAGCGACAACGGTGGTTGCGACCACAAGTGCACCAACACGATGGGGTCCTTCCGCTGCGAGTGTCCGCTGAATTATGAATTGTGGCACGGGTCCTGCCGACTGTCCGATCCTTGCCGGGACCGTAACGGCGGCTGCGAGCAGATCTGCGCCGCGGTGAATGGTAGCGCGGTATGCTCGTGCGAGAAGGGCTTCGAAAAGGACGAGATCGATGGTTTCAAGTGTCGCGATATCGACGAGTGCGAGGAACAACACGGAGATTGCGATCACATCTGCGTCAACAATCCCGGCTCGTACGAATGCAGATGTAAGGAGGGATTTCGAATGGTGAATTCTACTTGCATAGGTAAGTGACATAACTGCTAGTCGGATATATTTATTTTAGTTCTCACATTATTATCGGAATTCTTAAGTGGCGGATATCATTCGTGTCCGATTTATTGATTGATATTAAAATTTCAAGAAAATTTGAGGCTTCTGGGAAATAATTTTAGAAAATTATCGAAAATAAAACAGACATTCTAGCTATTACTTGTAAAGAAACGCGAAAGACGTTTAAAAAAGTTGTGGTTTTACAACAGATACAAATAAAAAAAGTTTAATAATTTTTAGTTTGAGCTTTTAGAAAGAAAGATAAGAAAATAGAATTTTCTTTGAAATTAAATTATTTGTGCACCTGAAGGTTTGACCCATTTTCTACGAGAAAAAGTAATCAATGGAAGAAATACGTACTTTATCGTATTTTTTTGATACAAAGATTTATCTTTATTATTATAAAAGTATCAAAATACATAAAAAGTATATTTAATACAAAGAAAAAAAATTTTTAATGCTTTTCTTATTATATCCATCATCATTATGATCTTTTTTCTTTTTTACAAATAATAATTGCACTAATGAATTTTTTAGCATTTTTATTGGCATACAAATACACATAACAAATGATTTAGCAAAATATTTTTACTTACTTATAAGGAAGCTTCTAATGGCGCACATCAGTCGCTCGTAACTTTGCTTCTTCACTGCTTGAAGGATAACTTAAATTTCACGTTGCCTCGTTTATATCCCCATCATCTTAAAGCTTTTTTAGTGCAAAGAGCCATTCGCTAAAAAGATCTTTTAGAGATGCAAAAGGCATTATTTAAAATAACGATATGTTCAGAAATGAACCATATATCATTTAAGAGGATTAATCGTCGTTACTGAATATTAAATATACAAATAAATTTCTATCTCACATTGAGATATTTAAAAAAAAAAGAAAATCACGCTTGAAGCGGGTCGCGCATAAAATGGTAATAAACGCAATTAAGAAGGGGACCATCTCGAATCACTTTTACAATTTGCGTTTATAAATCGCCGTCCGATTCATTTTATCATCGTGGCTAATTTTCTGAAGATAGTATCGTCACCTCTTGGAAAATCCGAGGGATAACGCGCGGTTACACGGTTTCGCCCTCTTCTCCCTGTCCCTTACTTGCGCTCCAGTTTCGAAGCTTGCTGCAAAGTTAGACTCGCTTAGCTCGGGCGGAAGTTTCTCGCGGAGCGACCGTGTGTTTCAGCGTGTGCGTTTTTTCCTTTCTTATTTTATTACTTCTTTTTTTTTTTCTTTAGACATCGACGAATGCGCAGCCGGTATTTGCAAGGGCAACAAATGCACCAACGTGCCGGGCGGCTATCGCTGCGAGTGCGAGGCGGGATATCGATTCCACGGTGATACCTGTGTAGGTTCGTGTGTGGGCGGAAACATGTGCTCTCTCTTTTTCTCGAAAAAAAAAAAAAAACGATGTCGCTTAATCGTAACTGAACTGAGTTTGCTTTTGCCCAGACGTCGACGAATGCGCGGAGAAGGCGCCCTGCAGCGAGGGATGCGTCAATATACCCGGCTCGTACTACTGCACGTGCCCCTCCGGATTTCGACTGCAAGGAGACGAATGCGTAGGCAAGTTGAGTCGCGCAGTAACGGTATTTTGCATATATACACATTAGTATATATATATATATATATTTCACATTTATTATTGTATACGACATAAAAATCAAGCGTTGATATATTTTTACCGCGAGTTATCACGATCGCGCGTCAACGCGCGTGTTATACATTGCACGGTCGTATGTATACATTTCGCGTTCATATATACTTTTGTAATATTAATCTGGAAAAATTCCACCTACCACCAGATATCGACGAGTGCGAATGGCGTCGCGGCAGATGTGATCAAGAGTGCGTCAATACCGTAGGGTCGTTCGTTTGCGCCTGTCGCGCCGGGTACACGCTAATTTCGAGGTAAGACATAAGCGATATATACGGCGGTAGACTGGCATCACATTTCCCGCTCTTCATGCATTGGGATTGCATAAGCAGGACTCAATGTCAAGACGTGAACGAGTGTCTAAGTCGGAACGGCGGCTGCGGCGGCGAGTGCATCAACACCGCCGGAAGTTACTACTGCGCTTGCAGCAAGGATTTGGTGTTGGCGTCCGACGAGAGAACTTGCGTCTCGCCGGCAACGACGACGTCGAGATGTCGTGCCACGGAGCCACCTCTGCACGGCGAGGTACGAACTGTCGCGCGGATATCGCAAGTCATATTAGATGGATCGAGTCGATGTACAACCGAAATATAAATTCCGAAAATATCTTTCAAAAAGATGATACATTATCGGCACACTTCGAACGTACACGTTCCACTTTGCATGCCGTGTTAAAGTGTTGGAAAAAATTTTGAAAAATTCAGAGTTGTAAAACCAGCTGAAACAAAAATGGAGAATTTAGAGATGTTCGAAACAACCGGCGGAATTAAAAGTGGTAGATTATAAAATGAAGCTATAAGGAGTTTTTTTTAAAATCAACAAAAACCGGACAACGCCGGGGTAGTCGGCGGTTGAAAGAATATTTGTAACAACGTAATTTATACATTTATGATACAATTGTGCAAAGCTTTGTTCTCTTAACTGTATTGTTCACTCCGCGCTCCTCTGCGTCTAATCGAGCAGATCAGATGTCCGGGCCACCCTTCCGGCGCATCCGTTTACCCGCAGGGCGCCAAGTGTCACGTCCGATGTCGCCGAGGTTTCCGACTGGAAGGGGCGCACACGAGACACTGCGCTAGCGACGGCCATTGGAACGGGGCAGAGCCTACATGTCTGCGCGAGGTCGCGACAGACCCCCTTTACAATCCAAGTATAACTTCGGTTCCAACAGTCCCACGGCTGGCAAGAAAAAAAAAAGAAACGCTGCAGGCGCCTCCGGTCTCTTCGCGTCTGTAACTTTGCTGGGAAATTAATCAAGATGTTTATCCGATAAAATTTTTAACAAGCTGACTGTTGCATCGAGCGTCGCTTTAGTACGAACCGCTGCACGCTCGCTTCGTCATCGCGTAATTATTTTCAACGGGAATTTTTTTCCGCGTTGGTTGGTATTTTCGAGTAAAATTTATTCCCGCCGCTTTATACTGTTTTTGAGATGCGCCTGCAGCATCTTTTTTTTTTTTTATTTCGGGGGATCTATGCGTCGCTCTTTTTTCGAGAAGCGTTTGAGCGAACGTTGTAGGCCGCGCGGGTAACAACGCGGCCAGCTACTCGCGTTTGAAATTTTCCTTCGATTTTCGAAGCATTATTCCCTCCAATTACGCGAACGGGGCCGTTCGGTCGCGTGCGCGATTGAACGTTAAAATATCACCCGTAGTCGAGCAAATAACTTAACGACGAAAATTCTCGGACGCGCTAAATTAGTCATGCCGCTCGGAGCAGCTTTTAATAATACAAAGTTCCTGTGTAGGGGCTGCCTGCTAACGAGATCATACGTTAACGCCGCCCCTTAACGAGCTTACTCGGACTGGCGGGTTTTTATGTTCCGCTTTTCTCTCCACCCGCGTTCGTTTCACCCGCTTTGCCGGCTTTTTCATTCGCCGCGCGGCATTTTCGCGGTTCTTTCCTCCGTGGCGCTAATTGTTTCGTTTAATGGAAAGGAGATTTTGATTCTACGCCCGTCGTGCCGTTTCGGTTTTTGCCAGTTTACAGCCGCTATCGCTCTCGGGGAATCCACTCTTCCTACGAGGTATTCAAATTGCCTCGCATTCTGAAAACGGCGCGCTTTTCGTGAGCGGCGCCCTTTAAGTAGTTCCTATCTCGCATCAAACGATATTACGCGCGTTTACGGTTTGCTTCATAAATAAAGCTGGCTTTACGTTCCATGCGCGGGATATGCATCGATATCCGAGAATCCTTGCGTTCAATTTAACGATAGATTAAATAAATTATTAACGGCTCGATGGTTTTTAGATAGTAAAAAGGGGAATCGGTTTCGTACCTATCATTCGGGCGAATGTTTTTTTCGGGGCCTCCGTGTATGTACCCCTGACGGCATAGTTGTCGCTATTACGTCCCGCATAAACCGATAGAAGCGTGATAAGCGCTTTCACGCGCGACGTGATACTTTCTGGCGTGAAATAATGCTTCTTGAACACTAGCGGCCGATGATACGGGAATTGCTCGCCATCGGAGTTTCTTATCGCGTTACGGTATGGGAAATTGGGCGATCAGTATCTGAGAGTTTAACTATCGACTTTATCGCCGCAGACACGCCACGACCGTTCGTGAGCTGCCCCCAGGACATGGACGTCGAACTACCGGCTAGGCAAAACACGATACGCGTAACTTTCCCGCAACCCAAGTCCAACATGGATTGGTGGAGGTAAGAAGTGCATAATGGAACAGAGGTCCTCCAAATTGATCGAGGCTATCAAAGTCGATCCGATTCCCATGTATACCGCTGAAAGTATGTAGACCTCTGTGCATTTACATTTAACCTTATTTACCTCGGATCCTGTGTCGTTTCGAGACCCGTTAGAGAGAGACTCGAATTATTTCTGTCTGGATTTTAAATAGATATCCGCGAGTATTTGTGATAAAACTGAAACCTGTCAAGCGATATCGCCGAGCGATATATTTATTGAGATTGAATTTGGGGCATTCTGTGGGTATATGGGGAGGTTTTTTTTTTTTGAGAAATTTCTGTGCCGGCGGAACCAAAAACATCCGAAGTTTTTGTCCGTCCGTCTATTAATGGAAACGAAATAGTTCATAGTTACTTAAACAAAACATCGAGTGCAGCACGGTTGCACGTCCGCCTCGCCGCACCATTGGCCTTTGTGTTCATCTTTTTGTTTCTCCCCCCCCCTTTTTATGTTTTTCAGATACGTACACGCTTCACCTCCATGGGCAAAGCAATTGCAGGCGGATCTGCCGGCGGGCACGACGGTCGTTACCTTCACGGCATGGTCGCCCGTCTCTAATTACACCAGCACCTGTAGGATCGTGATAAGAGTTCGCGGTAAGTCCGGCGCGTAAGAGAGGAATCAAGAGTAAAAAGTATCCGCTGGGAAAGGAAAATGGATCTGTTCTGCGCGCTCCTTTTTCACGCGCTAAGTATCATCGCGGAGTGATAAGAACCGCTATTGTAAACAATACAAATGAACGTACCGTTGAAACAAGTAGCAATATACTATATCCGCGGATATTTTTCTAAGCCGATCATCGTGGAAGGGATTGGAATTGTTAATAAGTATGAACAATCCGTATCTCGGGATTAAGAGGCAGCTCAAAATTTGTAATGAAGAGGGATTTATCTTGACATATTCTAACGCGAAGAGTAACGTCTCTGTCTCTTTTTAACTGTCAACCGCGTCCCACTTATAGGAGTTAAATTGAGCGGATAAAAGGAGACTAGGAAATTGGACTAAAATCGCGGAATCCTTGATTTCATAGATTATCAATCCACGATCAAAACCCCGTGAAGTTTCTGTCAATGCCCCCCTCTCTCTCTCTCTCTCTCTCTCTCTCTCTCCTTTTTTTTCATTTTCGATTCGTCCACTTGCTCGGGAAAACTTTTCTCACAGGGGACAATCGATCGGGACGCGCGAATCGGGCCCGGCACTCGAAATCGTCCCGACGCGAGTAAACTTTAGTTTCCGCGGCGAAGTGCACTCCGTCCCGTCCCGCTTAATTACTCATTCGGAAAGTTCGTGAAACTCGCTTTAAGCAAGTTCCCTCCGCAACGCAGCGGCTGGAAGAAGGAGTGCCGGTGCATCGTCGTGGTCGATACCGCGATTACGCAGAATAAGATCGGACGAACTCGCGAGAATCACGGCGGTGGTGCGCCTTCGCGGCAGCTCCGAAAGCTACTTCATCTCATCTTTATTATGCCCCGCTTTATCTCGCGATTCCGTGTCGCATCTCCGCGAGATTATACGAGAGCGAACGAGAACTCTCTCTCTCTCTCTCTCTCTCTCTCTCTCTCTCTCTCTCTCTCTCTCTCTCTCTCTCTCTCTCTCTTTCCCGAGGTAACGAAGATACCCCGCGATATTTTGCAGATACCGAAAACCCCAAGGTTACAATGTGTCCCGTGTCTTTCGAAGTCAGGCTGAGTCCGGGAGAACGGAATCGCCTGATATTTTGGCAAGAACCGACCTTCACCGACAACGTCGGCGTGGAGCACGTATACAAAACGAGGGTATGTACTCGCCCGCGAAACAAGTAGCCGCGGTCTCGGTATCAGTATTCGCCGTGTCGGACGCAGCGCTACACGTTACGATCTTCCGTTTACATCTACTGAATTTGCTCAATTTTCCGTGACTGCTCGCAAATTCCGTGTCCCCGCTGTCGGAGGAGCGGCGCCCGGAGACTTGCCACTTTCCCGTTAGCGAACCCTGGGAAGTTAATTAACCTCCTTTTGCCGTTGACAATCGGGCATATTAATCGAGAGCGAGGATATCGTCCATTAATTATCCGTTCGTATTTCGCGAAAATGAGTGCCCCCGAGCCCCGAAGAAACTGCTGCAATGCGGCGGCGGATAGTATCTACGATTTTCCTCGCGAGCGGCACCCGTAGGAAAAACCAGCTGGATGATTAATCATTGTCGGTCGACGCCTCCGTTCCTGTTTTTATTGTATCCTTTCGGCGTCTCGGCCCGTGGAAAGCGTACGTGTACTTTATTAACGTAATAACAGAGATTACCCTGTCCGCGCGATAACCGGCGCCGGGATAATTGGTGGCTCGCGCTCTCGATAGCGTGGATTATAAATGGCCTTGGACATTATGCAACCTGACGGTTAATCTGATTAGGCAAATTGAAACGAGAATCGTGCGGCCGGGCGCTTGATCTCTTTAATCGGGTTCATTTGGAGAAAGAGGGAAGAAAAAAAAATGGAAAGAGATCGATCGCGTCGCAATCGCATCCGATTTTCGACGAGTGCGAAGCGGCGGCGCCGATGCGGGGAGGGGGGAGGGACGGCGACGGTCGGCACACGTTTTCGCGCACTGCATGCACGGCGGATATTTTCCTCGGAGGAAATTTCCATGCAATCGCGCGAAAAGTTAATTATCGTATATCTCGCACAGGGACCCGGACACGTGATGTATCCCGGCGTTCACAATGTTCGCTACGTCGCCTCGGATGCAGCCGGAAATCGAGCCGAGTGCCATTTCTCGATACACGTGAGAGGTAAATTTATGCCATTGTGCCCCGCGGGGGTACCGCCGAGAAGGGCTTCGCGGCGGAGGAAACGCGACACGACGCCGCGAATACCCTTCGACGTGGAGCACGGTCGCGTCATATTTTTTCCCCCCTCATAAATATTTAATGTAATTATCGATGGGGAGCACAAATTGATCCAACATTTGTCTGTATTCACAGAATCCACGGACGGTCGTGAGACCGAGGTGAGTACGAATAAATCATCCTCGCAGATACTTCGCACGTTAATCGTGGATCGGCCATTTTTTATTCAATTTGCTTTATTCCTCTTTATTGGGTTATAAATTATTATTATTGGGTTATATAAATTTATAATTAATATTATATAAATTATTATTATTGGGTTATATAAATTTAATCTTTGCGAGCCGAGCATCTTATTATGTCGAATCTAGTAAACAATTTCACTCATAATGGCTGTATACCTGACGAAATTATCGAGGCACCGATATTCTTTATAAGCCGTTTAAAGAGAAGGGTCCTTTCTACGAGACTCGCGTTTCCGCTGGCACGCGAGTCTCGTAGAAAGGACCCTTTTTCGAGGATATAGCCGTAGATTAAAGCGCGAGAGAGAAATTCATGTGGGTAGGAGGGGGGAGGGGGTCTCACTGTGCACTTATCTCCTCGTTTAGCCGAGATTCTACAGAAGAAGGATGCTGATGTGCCCCGGCAGACCGCCCCAGCCGGTGCCGAGCTCCTCTTACGGGGTGAGTAGACAAGAATACTCGGCCATTACACGCGCGGTCGATGAGATTCCGGGAAGTATCCTAACTCGACTTACAGTGGCAAATACCGAGCGGTTGTTACTTAAGATACACCAGAATCTTCTCGGGGGCTTATCAGCGACATCCGGAACATCGACAGAACGGTTACCAGGACACCGGGGCCCCTTATCGCGAATTTCCGCCTATCCGGCAGACTCCGGGTCGCCCAGACGTCGCGAGGTCCTTCAGTATCAACGATTGTAAGTGCTTGCACGTGTTACGACCCAGACAATACATGCTTCACTAGGGATTAAGCGTTGATGCAATTTTCTCTTTAAATATTCTACAAAATTTTGGATTTCTGTAATCCAATTTAAGTGAGCTTGTCAGACTCAGGATAGAAATCCGTTTATAACTTTGTGTAAACGAAACGTACATACATATAAAATGTATGTATCAAAATACATGGCGTACAAAATTATATAAATGGAGTTCTATCTTGAAATCTTATATGAATTATATAGGTCGCCGCAAGGAATTAACGAATTGAAAAAGAAGTTTTTATTTTAAACTGGAATATACGCGACAAAAGCGTGTGTGACTTAACATAAATTTCATTATTCACGTCGACAAATACGTAAAAATAAAATGCGCACGGTCGAAACGTAAACCGTGGCGCGTACCGACAATTTGACTAACGATCGGAACTGAGCCGATCCGAATGGAGCCACGGCGGAGAAGGAAATCGAGAGGAAAAAGGAAAGAAAAAAAAAAAGGGAGAGAAGAGAAGAGCGAAGCGAAACGAAGGTATCGACTATCGACGATAGTGCTCCATTATGGAAGACACCGCTGTTGGCAGCCAGCGTCTCGAAGGCGGCATCGACCGGCCGAGAGTCTGCGGCCCCGAGATCGCGGTCTAAAGTGAAACGTGCGAAAGACGACGAGGGCGATTTGCAATTACGACGGGGGATCGGGGAAACAAGCGATCGGGATGTACGACGTGCTGGCGCCGGGGAAGCTCGTCTTAACCTTGCGATCGACACCACCCTTCGTGGCTGAGAGCGCCTTCGCTTTAGCCCTGACGATCTTGTTAGCGGCGCCGCTGATCGTGCGCGTTTACCTCCTCCTCGTACGTGCCCCCGATAAATTGTTTCGTCCCTCCCCTCCCCCCTCCCCCTCGCCCGCGGCGGGGATAGCCGGGCGTGAAAACGTTACGCGAGTACCTCTTATCGGGATTTCGCGCGGCTTGAAATAGCGCCGCGCGCGGTGTAACCCACTTTTTTACTCGTTCCTTTTTCATTCACGCCCGGCGCCCGGCGCGGTATCCTTCGATAAACAGGGGGCCAAAGGGCCAGTCGGGCGCGCTCCGCTTTTATTTCATATGACATAGCGGCGCCGTCGACGGCGCGCTATCTCGAAAACGCGCTTGAAAACTGCGGGCGTGCGTCGATAACGCTTCCGCGGTGTTCGAGCGGAAGCACCGCGCTGGACTGTAAATTTTCCAATTTCTTTCGGCGGCAACCGTGATATTCGTTTATAACACAATGGCGCGGCACGCACACCGCGATACCGCGAATCCATTGAAGGCGATAATATATAACCCACCTACTACATTATGAAGCCGGAATCGAAGTGAAATTTCCCGGCGGTCTTGCGTTTCCTCCCGCGGAGGGGGGGATGTGTGTATAATTGCGAGAAATTCGGAACGAGATTAAAGTAGTTTGTCGAAAAATTCCCTCTCGCTCTTTCCTTTTAGAGGGAAAATTTCACGTCGCGTATAAATGGACCGCCAGGACGGCTTAATCCTCCCTCGCATTTTCCCCGGGATGAAATTGAATATTACGTTACGTGCAGGACAAGCCGCTGAGAGTCCTCACGAAGACAGCTTCAGCCGCCAGGCCGCGCCGTCGCCGCGATTGTGCCAGTCGATCGTTATTGATACACTATCCGGCTGCAATCGAAGTAACCGACTCCACGTCAAGCTGCAGCCTGCGTCCGAAGTCCGCCGCTCGCAGGATCAATTCGACGCCGACACTACAAAGCGACGAACACTCGAAGAGTCCGAGTCGACGCGGGACCCGAGCGGACGACAAGATCGGAGATCGCGGATCGAAGATACGGAAACGCCCGCCGTCGTCCTTCGCGGACTCGCGGCATCCAGTGATCGACATATCGAGCCTCGACTACAAAGTCTATCGTCACAGACTGATTGACGAGACTCTGAGAAAGCAGTACGACAACTTCCAGCCGCCGGGCGACGTCGTGCTGAACTCGTTGCATCTCAACTCGGCCGACTCGGTGATCGGCGTACGGTTGAACGATCGCTACGATCACAGTCTCTTCGATTTCGTCGAGGAGTACTACGATGTCGCCAAGGTAATCAGCCGGAAGAACGTCGGCCATCCTCATTCGCTGGATCATTTCTTACCGAGAGGCGGGCGCAGACCGCGGACCAGCGACAAGGAAACGGAAACGACTCCCGACAATGGCGTCGATCGCGAGAACAGCAGAAATCATCTTTCGGAGAACGTCGACGGCGATCCTCCGGAATCGCCCGGCGTGGACGATAATGGGAATCCGCGCGTTCGAACGCCACCGGATGTGTTCGATCCAAATTCGGAAGTGCCAATTTTGAGAAGGCCAATTTCGCGATCTGGCAAACGCGCCGCGGAAGATGACTGTCCTCCGCGGACCGGCGAGCGGTGCTCGATCGACGGGAGAAACGATCGACCGGCGAGCGTCGGAAACGCCTCGAGGATCTTCTCGTTATCACGCGCCGCTACGTCGCCGGGAGACCGGGAAGCGACGGGATCACCGAGACCGGGGACGAGCGCGGGCTTGGGTTCGCGCGAATTCAGGAAAAAATTGGAGGATTACCCGCCCGCCGTGTTGCCGTTGTCGGGCGAACGTCGCGCGGACGGGGTGGCGGACGGGAGGTCGAATTTTATTTCGGTGAGCTCGAGCGAGATTGCCAGCATCCGCAGCGATTCCGCTAAGTGCCTGGACGACGAAGTGTCGTGTCGCTCGCGCGAGTCATCGATCAGTCCCAGAAACCGCGCGTCGTCGCGTCCTCCCTGGCTGTCGGGCAGCCGTGGCACCTCGTTTAACAGAAAATACGGGAGAAACGTCACGGAGACGTCCGCCGCATGGATCGCGAGACCGATGTCGGCGCGCGGTAACGCACCGCCGTGGCAGAAATTGCCAGTCTCGTCCCGAGGACGCTCGAAGGAATCCTCGCCGGCGTCGACGGACCGTAATCCGAGAGCGTTTCCCGAACGAAGGGCGGCGAGTTTCGTTGCGTCGCGGGGAAAGGAATTTATCGGGATGACTATCGAGAGGCAGGACCGCGAAGGAAATTCCGCAATACGACCGCGCGGACGGCGGAGCAAGTCAAAGGACGTCATTGCGGTGGAAGACAACGAGGAGGGACGAACTTTGAAGACTACCGACTATTCGCCCCGCGGGAAGAAAATATCCGCGAGGAGAACGACGCTTGACAGCGCCGCCTTGCCGTCGCCAGGACGAACGCCGGCTCGCTCGACGACGAAGCGCTCGCCCCGGGCTGCCTTCTCCGCCGACGCACCTGCAACTGCGGGCAAAACTTGGGCGACGAAGAAGCCGGAATTAATAACGAGCCGACGCGACGCCGAGGGTGCGAGGGAGAGATCCAACCCCGCGCGAGATCGGCGGGAGAACCCGGCGAAATTAAATCGCGACGGAAGGCGACAGTTAAGAAGCACGGAGAATCCCTCGAAAGGCGCGTCGCTAAGCCCGCAGATTGAGTTATCCGCCGAAGTGTTAAACCCGGCCGACGACGATACCGATAAATCCGCGATCCCCGACGGCGGGAGGAACCTCACGGAGCTTATGTCGCGGATCGATCCGCGGGGGAGTGCGGGAACGGACGGGCCGCGAGCGGAAAGCGCAAAGACGGCGGCGAAGAGCGACGTGAAGTCTAACAGCGCCAACGATGTCGCCCGATCGAGAATGCCAAAAATTATACGAGATCTGCGAGCGAGACCCGCCAGCGCGAACAATCTCCGCGACAGTCGCGGACCTGGCGCGGCTTCGCCGCCGCCGGCGTTGCCGGATGCAAATTCCGAGACGGAAAGCGGATTAAACGGCGCGAAATTGAATACTCGATCAAACGGCGCGGCCGACGGAATGAGATACGATGAATCTCCATCCGCGAGGGCGTCGTCGCCTCCCGCCCCGTCGCGCGACTGCGGTAACGCCGCGGCGGCGGCGGAGGAGGCGACGTGGCAGGGCGATGTCGCGGCTCGCCACGGCAAGGAATTGCAACTACCGCGACACGATTCGAAAATAGGACTCGCGATGAACAGCGCTCTGAAGAGATACATCAAGATGCTGAAGCAGGGCCTCCTGAATCACGGCGATAAAGACGGCGGCGTCGCCCTGGCGTCCTTGAGCCTCTCCGACGCCATATCCATCCTGTCGGAGCAGCGAACGCCCCTGTCACCCGAGGAGATCCAGGAGCTGCAGGCGGTGCTAGATAGAATCGAAAGAAATCCCGAGCTATTGTGCAAACTGTCGTGTCCCAGTATGGAGAGCGTTGTGTGAAAATACATATCTCGTCAATACCAGCGTTAATATTTACATCGCGTTTTAATATAATTAGTCTTTGTTGCAAAACGATTTGCCGTTACGGTTCGTTGTGCGCTAAGCCGGGCGTAACGAATTTTCAAATGTAAACCCGTTTAAATCGAAACGGTGGGAGTTAAAACAAAACGCGGCACCGAATAATTGGTCAACAGATAAAATCGCGATCGATGTTTATATTTCTGCCTGGCGTTATCATTGCCAAATGTGTACCGTAATACAAACGTTAAATGCGATTAAAAATAACATGGAATTGATTTCGCGTACGTGACAAAAACTCTCGGACTAAAAGTCCGATGAAAAATTGAAAGTCGACAAAGTACTGATACATTCACGGGCACGCGGACAATTATATGATTCAGCATATTTAATAAATATCTCTGCGTTTATAATTTCGTTAAACAATTGATATTCCCGCATTTTTGTATAATATTAAAAAAAAGCGTACAATATAATAAATATATTATTTCTCTCGCGACACAACAGCAGCACTGATAAATATACATTCGATGGTCATTCACCGGTGCGACTTACAACGAGGGCTAACATCTGCATCGTAACAACGGACCGACGGCTAAGTGCTGTTGGCGCACCACGAAGTAGTTAATGAACAGCTCGAACAGTTGTCTCCTTCTCGCTCTCTCGCGCTCTCTCTTTCTCTCCTTGGTGTTGCCAGCGTGATTTACATACGTCACGGTTTGCGGCGCAATCTCTTAGGCGCGTTAGAGCCTTGTTAATAAGACATGGAGAAGAAAAAGGGGACAATGCACGAGAGCTCAGAGCGGTTTCCGCGATGACGACCGAACCACTTACCGCGCATGAAGCGGGATTGTCTTCGGCTTCGGCACGTCTTCGCGTTCATTACAGTAACGTGGCCCCCAACGACGGTACTAGCAACAATGATTAATAATAATAATACGTCGAAAAATGGAAGTAGACTACATTATCTTTATACTGCGATTGCCACCAGCTCCATTTATGTAAATCTCTTTATCGAATCGCTGAATGAAATTGATGAAATTGTCGCGCATCAACTCGGCGCTCTACACGTTTTATTCATAGAATCCGATTTATTGGAGGCCACCGTTACAGCGTTTCGAGAGCGCCGAAGTAACATGGAACATCGACGTAATATACTTTAATCCCCTTCCGTACCCTTTGATGCATCAGGCTTTCAGGGTACCTAATCAATCTTGGTAATCTGACGTAGATTGACTTCATATGATTAACGACAGTATACAACCCGGTACTTGGAAAGTTTTTGTTTGCCACTTTTACTCTCCTTCTCCCTCCATGTTTCTCCCGTCGCTTTTTCGCAACGGGACTCCGCGGCATCTGCATTCCGACAGCTCGGCTTTACGACCATCTGACCCATTTACTTAAAAGCCAACGTCAGTTAAGGCGATTCCGTAGTTGATTACGAGTAATCGAAGCTCTCGATGCGGCTCGTAAACTCACGTGATTGCGATAATGATTTAAAGGATCTTTATTTCGCGCAAGTTCTCTGGCTATAAGCTGCAGAAACGTCGAAAGTTACGTTCGAAATTGAATTAGAGATGTCGAAGGCTAAATGTGCTGGGCACTTTTACTCCCTAATAGCCAAATACTAACAGAATGCTGGCAATATGCCAGCAAATCGAAGCATGAATTTGGGCAAATTTCTGTCTACTGCGTCCACATTAAGCTTATTTTCTGGCAGTGCAATCTGCTGCCACAACATAACAGCGGAAATGAAGCACAAAGTAACGTTAAAAATGCAGCCAATATTGAACATAGTCTGCAATATCAATTATCGACAGCGGATGAGGAGCAGAAATCGAGCATGATCCGCTGCCACGCTCGATTTGTGTCAGCATATAATGTTTGAAATTTGTTTTATTTATGCTGGTAAGCTGTGCCCAATTTTTGCCGCATTTCTGCCATCGTATCACATTGCAGACTTTATTACATTTCTGTTTCGTTTCCAAGCACATTATCTGATAGGCAGATAGTGCCTCACTATTGTAAAAATAATCATAATATAACATGCAGCATACAATTTGCAAACCCTGCCTACAGCAGACTTGGCTATTAGGGCTCCGAAGAAATTTCGCAATGTCAGCTTTATCTCGTACTCTCCTATATACCGGACAATATTTAAGGGATATTAAAAAATATTTATCACAAAGACGAAGTGGTCGTTTGTTCGAAACAATATTTCTATACGTCTCGCACACTTCCTCGGTGATACTCGATAATAGAGAAACGTGTGTTCTCAGATCGACACCCGGGCCGACAACAATACCACCCTCTCCGGCAGGCACGGGAGCAGCAGCTGCAGCAGCGGCAATATCGGCAACGCGCCACAAGGACCGATCACGTAGTTTCGCCACCGACTCATTACGGCGCGGGCCGCGTCGAGACTAGAATATTGCCGCCGCGGCATGAATGTTGCACGTAAGGGCCCGTGAACGACGTGTAATAGGCGAACGTAAGTTAACTCCGCCAGCCCGCACTTCCCTCCCTGAGGAAAGTCTGTCGCGTAAATCGGCACCTGCGAGCACCTGCGCGTACCCGCAACTGGTACGAAGATCGATCGCTGTAATTAACTCCGGAAAGCGTTGGCCTAGAGGAAAATGGTGTAACACGATGCCCTGCACCTGTTCTGTAATTGCACGTACCGATATTTTCGTTTCGCCAACAGTGACGTATTTTTTTTTTTCCAAGTGATGTATCCATTATTCGACATTACCTTTGCGCAAGTCTTTAAAGTGAGTGATACACAGAGATTTCTTGAAAGAAAAAGCATATTAAACACACGTTCGACTTTCGCAATTTCGTCACGTTTCTGAAATTTCTCGACAGATACTTTAGACTCGAATTCGTGCCTCGACCGGTGACGTCGCAGCAGCCAGTAGATTATTTCCGCATAGCCAAGTAGATCAGCAGTGGAATAAGCTGCCGTCGTCAATAATGCCATTTAAGAGTAGATAGACATAAAATAAGAGAGTCCGCGCGAACCGTCGCGGCGCGCGCGATCGTCTATTTTAATAAGCGATGTCAATAAAGGATGCGTCTGCTATGCAACGGCAACAACAGAGTGCGCGGCCGCGACGGTTCGCGCGGATCGTTCATGGCGACTCTTTTTTTTTTGTAATATACATACGTACATGTGTATGTATACACGTATATTTAATACATAAATTTTATACATCTATATTAATAATGTCGTACGATGACAATCGATCGTTATCGTAACAATGATATGCGAGTGACGGTAGAGGAATATTAATAAATAGTAAACGAAATATCCATCTGTCTTTGCGCTGCCGCGGACATGGGGGTTGGATCGCACCCTGGGGATGACTTTGGAACGCGATAGGAGAATTATATATAAAAGTTTTACACGTGGCCCTCTACGTAAAGGATTATGTACATCGAATTCGACGAGAAATCAATGTAGGAGAAGACGCAACGAATTATCTTCTTTAAATGCTACCGTGTGACGTAATTCCTTCCGTTAAATGCGACGCGATTCTCCTCGATGCCAAAGTTACACGTGCGATCTGAGCTCATTTTACGGTAGCCCTGCTTCTCCTTTAACCCCCCCCTTTGCCGCTATACTGCGGCACGATATTTCGTCAAACGCAAAACCGCATCGGGCGCCTCGACTATTAAACGCGCCAATCGCTACCAGCTTGCATAACGAGCATTATTAATTGATCAATGACACAAACGTGGACGACTGTTTGTTTCGCGCGAGCGCGTACTAATGGGAGCGTGCAACAAACACACGTGTTTTCCCCTAACTCCCGTGTCGATTTCGCGAATAAACAGTAACCAATAATCATTTACGCGGCGAAAGAAGAACGACGGCGGGACTCGTAATTGGGACGCTTAAAGAAGACGGGGATTTCTGTTGCCTGCAAATACGCGTTTCGCTTATACCAGAACGTTGTAATTAGACGGCAGTTAATTATTCGTCGCGCCAACTCTGTAAACAGACCTCTCGCAACCGTACTTCGCGGGATTACTTTTCATTTCCCGCACCTCGAGAATTTGTTATTCATCATTTAATATAAAGCAGAGTTGCGAAGGAGAGAGAAAAAGGGAGACGACGAGATTTTCTATGATCAATTCTTGCATAATTCGACGAATTCACGAGTGCACTTGTAATCATAAATGAAAGAAATTCGAAGAAGTGCATTACTTTTACTGTAAGAAAATCATTGTCAATTAAAAATTACAATTATTTCACTCAATCATCGAAATGTATCGTAAAACGCTAACAAAAGTATCGAACTGAAAAATTTCACATTTCGCAATGTATCACATTGCTCGTTTTTCTTATTTATTTGTGTTCGTGTTGCGTAAGACATTTTAAAATTGTGCAATCTCGAGACCATACTTGAGAGGAGATGAAGCAATAATACTTCTCTTTTCCTCTCTTTTTCACCATCTATTTATCTTTCTTTCTATATGATCCCTAAATATTAGCCTTAAAGCGCGATGGCTCATGCGACTCAACAGCGCGAGATTCCACCGTCAGATTCTCGCCCCCGGAATATCGACGCTCTGCGTGCGATTTTGACGGCAACGTTGATCCCCCATTGTCTGGTCTTGTCAGCGGGATGCGTACGTTCAGCGGGAATCTTGTCGCGAGCAAGAAATTCGATGGCGGCGTAGATGCCTCGAGACAGCCGCGTTAATTACCACTATATATTCGCGGAATATATTCGCGAGGAGCGCTGCGTCGCAGGCAAGTTCATCGAGAGCTCGCACGACGACGTAATCGGCGCCCGTTAATCACTGTTCAACGTGCGCCGTGTGCGCGGGGGTCGATAACGCGATTTTCGCCCCCGCGTTACGCGATTATTAACGCATTATGTAGCTGGTAGCTGGCATCGTCTTTCCGCGATCGCAAGGAAAATCGACATCGGAGGGGAGAGAAGGCGGAAATGCGCCACCGCGCGAACCGCGATAATCAACAGAATCAAGGAGGCTCAGCGTCGCATGAAAGTTTTGCGGGAATTTTACACGAGCGAATTTTACGTACGAGGCTTCCGCATTTCCACCTGAAAAAAAGGTCCCACCTTCCTCCGTCTGCGCAAGACAATGTTAATTCTTCGCTTCGTACAATGAAATGCATCGCGTACAACGCTATACGTACTATCGTTACGTTTACTCTATCAAAAGTGGCAGTCGATGGGAGTTGGATCGCATAAATCTAGCGGCTAATCGTTATGTACTTCCATCCCTGTCCTAAAAACGTTCATTCCGCCCGCGAGGGGGGGGGAGAGGAGGGTGTCGCGAGCGCGCGAGAGGGAAGGGGACTTCGAAAGGGGTGCACCGGTACGTGCGAAAGGATATCCGTTTTCCGTTCTGTCTTTCTCTCTTTCTCACTTTTCCCGCGTGTAACCTGCCGGACAAAACGGAATCCATTACGGGGGCCTATGTAAGGAACGTCTGTGCCCGATTCCCGTAACATTTCCATTTATATTACCTTATCGTTATTCTTCCGCACTGCTTCTTCGCTCTTCTTTCCATCCGTCCCTCTCTCTCTCTCTCTCTCTCTTTCTCGCTCCTTTCTCTCGCTCTCGTGTCCCTGATCCTTCCCCGTCGCACCTCTCCGGCCGTTTACTCCTGACGAAGGACCACGACGAAGACGCACTTGCTCGACCAACCGGCCTCGTCGCTCGCCTCGTACTCGATCCTGTGACCGCCGACGTCGAAGCGACGACCCGGGCTCTGCGGCAAGGTAAGACGGAAAAATATCGTCGCCAATGATAAATCGCGCGGTGGCGCACGGCGATAAAGGCTGGAAAGGAGAGAGAGAGAGAAAGAGAGAGAGAGAGATGCTGCCGCGCGCGAAATTCGCCGTCGACTTCCGGGAAGCTCAAGTGAAAATCACTCCTTCCGGGAGTGAGTTCGCGCGAGAATTTTTGGCACGAGCCGAGCGCGTGAATCCTCGCTTCCTGGCGGATTTATTCCCAAAATCCGTATCTCTCTCTTTCGCTCTCTCTTTCTCGCAGTGGAAAATTACGCTTAACTAATTTTACGCTCGCGGCTTTCGTACTCGGAAATCAGGCTTTCGTCCGTCCGTATCACGCCGCACCAAAAATTTACATTATTCATCAAAAAGCGCTCTGGGACGACTGACGCGGAGCTAGGGTACAATTCAGGTAATAATTGGCGCGCGTCGGCAAACAAGCTAATTAAAGCCAGTGATACAGTACATTCCGATGCGATATCGCGCGTTAATTTCAGATCAGCGTTAATTAATCAGTCATTCGGCGCGCCGCGATTATCGCAATTGGAAAGGAAATTGTAGCCTGTCGCGAGCGCGCGCGCGCGCGCGCGACTCTCTCCGTTATTAGAAAAGCGTCCGTGATCATTCATTTATCGAGAACTTAATTTATATCACCGTCCCCCCACCCTCCCCTACCCCACCCCTGTGTCTCTCCGCCGGCGAATTTTCGCTCGTTTATAAAACGGCAATCTCGATATGTTACGCCGGATAATATCGCATAATGGGCGTTTTCACGCTTGCGAAATATTAACGATTCGCTGAAAATCGCATCCCACCCAATCCACAGCGATTATTAAGCTCACACAACGCGATACATGCTCGCTGGTATGCGTATCAAATGCACATGCCGGGCGACGGCTTTTTATGATGCATAAACATCGATTATCGAGATATCAACCAATTTTTGTTCGCGATACAGCATGCCGAATATCCGAGATGGAAACCAAACATATCTGATAACATTGATGTTATTGGATAATTATGTAGACATCAGTTTATAGAACGCGCACACCGGAATGTCAATTATAATTATTCACGCGTAATTACGATACCGCTAAAATCGCCCCGAAATCAACTCGAGCGTCATTCACGTTTTCATGAAACGCGTTAACGGAAATTTCACAGATACGTTTCCGCAGCCCTTACCTCGTTATTGCTGATCCGCGTCACTTTCACGTTATCCGTGAAAGTCGGCTCCGTCCACGTGATCGCCGTTCCGTTCCTCCCGACGACTTCGATATCCCTCGGACAGTCTTTGACTTTTGGTGCCTCGCCGCCTACGAGGATTCGGGATTAGCGGATGAAAGTATTTTAATATATATATATATATTTAATTTATTATTTAATATATTATTTAATATATTTAATATATATATATATATATATAATATATATATATATATATGTATGTATGTATATATATATGGCGAAAATCGTTCCGTTGCTCATTTTCGCGCTCCCCGGCGTTAAGCGAGGAAATTGCGGACCGTGAGAAAATTCCTACGTGTCGCCGACGAATCGAATCGACGGCGGTGTCAGAAAGTTCGATTTCCGCATCGTCGTCGAAATGATGAATCGGCGACTTGGCGCAGTCGCGAAAGAGCCGTGGCGGAAAGTACGGCAAAGTGGAAGAATTCCGAAGAGCGCGGAGGTTCATTTATCGCTCGTCGCGCGTAACGCGACGTCGGGCGTCATACAACGGGGATGGGACGAGCTTAATTCAAGTTTTTCTACTGTCGCGCGTGTCCACTCCGTAAATATATTTTTCATCCGGACGAGTAGAAACAAATGGACGAGGGCGAGGGGGCGGGGGAGGGGGAGGGAAAAAATTATGCTTTCGCAAGAGAAAGAGAGCATAATTTGATATTTTCTCTTTTGCGCCGTACACTCGTCGGTCTAGAAGAGCTTATTCACGCGCCAAGTCCCCCGCTCATTACGCTCGCGAGAAAGAAACAGCGCGAGTTTCGGGCTTGCGCGCGCGGACCCGTCCGCGGAATCAGGCCAGCGTTTTCCAGCGGAGAAAACTCGTCGGCTCCGCGAGTGTCGGTGATGAAGCTCCGGGAGTTTGCATTAAATTAGTTTCGTCAACTTACTTTTAGGCACACAAATGAGAGCGCTGCACTCTTATAAGATTCGCGGAGCGCCTCCGCGAATGCTGTACGCCCGATTCTCGAGAAACGAAAACCAAAACGCTTCGCTGCTGCCGCCGCCACTGCGGGACGCTGCATGCTAAATAGTGCGAGAGGAGGACCCCCTCGAACGGCTCGTGGCGAACGGCTGGGAATCGCGGATTGTTTCCACCGGTTCTTACCAGCGGATTTATACATTCGCAAAGTCTCGAAAAATATTCTCGACGCACACACACACACACACACACACATATGTGTGTCTTATGCGTGTCTTATGAAAACTGCATTTCGCGACACGTTTCATCTCGATGCAAAATCGAGTTGGAGAAAGACACCGCGACGAGAGATCGATTGAGAGAAGGAAGATGGCGACTTTTTTTTACGGGCGCGGTTTTAATAATTTATCAGTTACCGCCGTGAGAAGTAAGTTTACTCGGAATCATATAAGGATTTAACTCGCGGCGCAACGAGCTGTCGCGCGTATTTCGCTCACGTCCCGGCAAGATGCGTCAGGATAGACGGGGTGCGACGGTGATGGTAGGTGCGGAGGAGATGTGCGACGTAATATTCTTAAGACGCATCTAAAGGATCTCGACGCCCGGGCATTAACGGGACGACGTGAAGAACTTTTGACACGACGACGTTCGTTTATAAGGCGACGTAACAATTTGCCAACTCGCGTGCTATTTCCGTGCGCGCGCGCGCGCGCGCGCTCGTTTACGTCCCGAATTATCATCGCGCACCAAGGAGCGGAAACAAGAGGAGGGAATATTTCAATCTCGCGCTGTTAATCATTGAGAGACTGCGAAGTTTCACGACGGTTAAATGATGTACGGCCCTCCCATTCTACGCGCTGTAGTTTATTTAACATGTGTTCCTCCGATGGAATTAGCCGACCTACGTGTTACCTCCCATCTCCATCCGTTATTAATCAAGATTCGCGTTCAGGAGACGTTTATCCACTATCTTCTGCAAAGTGCAATCTCTATAATCCGGATTAATTAATGCGGGGCGGTATCGTGGATTACCCGTGGAGTAACTGACCCTAAGTGAACGATCACGTTTTCAGCTAATATTTGGCGCATAATTTAAAGCAACGTTTAACGACGGCCGTCATCTTTTTCAGCCGGCTTTTTCGAACCATTACTAACGAATGTGCAAACGAACGTTTTGAAAAATCATAAAAATTATATGTAACTTCTCTCGAAACAAAAATTGCCAGCGATACGATAATTAACTTTGAGAACATATATATATACATTACCGGCGAGCAGAGGAAGGTCGCGATTGGGCAATTACAAATTAATAATTGCTATCTCTGCCCGCTATAGAGGGGGACCGTGATTATCACGAGCGCTCAAACGAGAATCAACGTTGGCGCGGCTTATAGCCGTAATACGTCGTTAACACGCATCCGCGCGAATTAATTACCTTTGACGATAATGCGTAATACACAGCTGGCCTGCTTCTTCGATACCGGGTGTCGCGCGAAAAATGTAACCTCGTGCACGCCGGGCTCCAGATTGGCCTCGAGCCGCGTGCCCCAGGAAGGCTTCGATCGCACATATCGGAACCAATCGAGATCCGTCGCCGGTTGATCGAAGGTCACGAACGCCTCGTCCCTGCCCGGCGGTAACTCGGCTATAACGTCCTTTGGACACTCCAATCGGGGCTTGCTATATCCTGTCGCGAGAAAAAGAATGATATTCCTCTCTGCCGATACATTGACAATTTTTCAGCCGACAATTTTTCGCGAGAACGCGAAACGCGTTTTTTCGTATTTCACTTTTAATGAAAAATTTTTTTAAGAAAAAAAAGATAAAAACAGACGTACCTTTTGATATAAATAACCTATTCGAAAATCTAAGTAACATAATTAAAATAATATTTGTCATTAAATTGTATAGTTGAACATTTTAAAGTTTTGCTTGTTTTGTGGGAAAAAAGGAAAGAATTCTTCAGACCGCAATTGAGGAAATAACTTTCAAGTCACTTTAGAGAAACTTGAAAACTTTAATGAAACTTAAATATTTTTAAAAGACTCGGCGCTTCGTTGGAAATCCAATTATCTATTAATATTTTAAATATCTCGGATTTAAATGTCCAAATGCATTAAGCAAAATCGAGAAAGAAACTAAAGGAAATCGATAAATCGTACGCTACGTCCTTTCTTCTCTCTTTTTAAAAGAAACTTCCATACTCACTGACGCACTTTCCGTGCTGCGGTCCGTCCCAGGTGCCGTCGGATCGACAGGTCAACTCGTAGTCACCGCGAAGCTGATACCCACGGGGGCACTTCAGGAAGCATCTCGTGCCGGGTCGATTGGGCACTTTTCGCCTGTCGCGCCACAACTTGGACGTGGCTGATCGGGAGCATATCAAATAGCCGCGATCGATCGAATTTAACGGTAGGCACGCGATACTATTTATGTCTAGAACACGAAGATTACATCCGGAATTATAATTCGTGCGTAACGCAGAAACTCTAATAACAATAATAACACCATTGAAAGAAAAAAAAATAATGCTCATTACTTCTTAAATTGCAATTCACAAAGTCCCGAACGAAAAATGTGTTAAAATTTTAAAAAATAGTGTAACGTCCCGAAAACTCGTTATCCCGAAATTTGAGAAATATGACAATGTCCCGTAAAAATTATATATTTTTCGGGACACTGTCCTCATTTCTTACATTTCGGGATTTTGCGGAGCTTTGCATACCCACCTTTTTATTTTTCACTCACGAGACAAAGATTTTAAAACGCTTTTTCTTTCAATTTATAACGATTGACAGATACTATTCCGGATCGAGTAATAAAAGTTAAATTTCGATCGAGTTATTTGCATATCCAATTTATATCTATTTCTGACGAAACGAATTATTCGCATAAATTTCCGATGTGAGATGCGATAAAACGGGAATACCTTCCGTTTCCTTTGACGCAGCATTACTTCATCCCTTGTGCGACCGCGGGGATAAATAAACGGTTTAGTGGCTATTCGTATTAGTGGGCAGCGATCGATTGTGCTCGCGCACCAAGTGCAATCTGCCTTGAACTAACAGCGTGCGTCAACGCGCGCCTAGCATTCACGTGCGGCTCATAAAGCTCGCGGGGCTGCGAGCGTAATCTATGTACGGGCGCTCAAAGCGGAACCACCCTCCACGCGGTATTATGTCAGCCACGTCAGCCGCGCGACGCTTCCACGTATCAAATACGATATGTATGTACATAAGACAGGAATTACAGATGCCAATGGCGGCGAGAGGAAGGACCTATCGCGGCTGACGCGGCCTGGTGGAAGTCGCTCCTGCGTGACAGCTTTGCATAATGCTACCCTTGGCGGATGCTGCGCGACTAACCGGGGCGGGTGCCGATGTACGGCTCCCCCCCCCTCCCCCCGCTCTCCCTTAACGCGCGGCTTCGAAATTTACAAAGTTACACGTAATTGAAAACGTTAAAAAGTTTACGACAAAAGGCCATGGCGGTGAGAGAAACTTTTTCCTGTGGGGAGGCCACGCTTAAAAGCGCAACGAGCCACCTTCCCCCGTACATCGCGTACGTACATTCACTTATCGTCGCGTTCGCCCATCGCGTTCGATCATCGTGCCATACCGGGGCGCGGCGGCACGTCACGCGCGAAATGAACGAGGCGCGGTAAGTGATTTGTCAAGGAGCACGTACCTACGCAGGATTTCCCGTCGGATGACAGGGCTTTTTCGTCCCCGTCGCAGGCGCAGAAGAAGCTCCCGTCAGTATTCTCGCACACCTCGCTGCACCCGCCGTTATCAACCCCGCACTCGTTGATGTCTACGACAGAGAAGGCCAAACGGGATTTGCGTACATTTTCAAATCGCTCAAATTCATGCCTTACGCCTAGGAGTAATTAAACAGTCATCGGGAAATAAATATTTCACGTTTAACAGCAAAATGTGTAAAAGTTCGTTAATCGCTTCTTTATGACTTTGCGCTTTTTACGAGCCTGGTAAATTTTCTCGCATATTATTATAATTACATGTAATTAATACGATAATATATCTTTTAATAGTCGGGTCAAAGCGAAATTATCAGAGAATTAATGTTTCGTGAAATATTTTCTATCGATCATAATAACGGTACGCATTATTGTATCTCTCGTTAGCCCTCAGGCTTAATCACTCCTCATTCCATTCACGTCACGTTGCTGCGCTACACATCCCCGCAATTGATTAGGAGGCTATAAATGATCTCGTAGACGCGAGTTATCTTTAATCTAAGATCAGCTCGGCTCGGCGCAGTCGCGCCTTCGGGCGAGCGTCACGACTGTCAAACGATCCGTGCGTTAACGGCGGCACCGTTCGCCACGTCGCGTCGAAACGAGCATTTATACAAGGCTCCTTTCATTCGCGCCGTAATGACTCCTTCACCGGGCGATCTCCGCGCGTTCTTTGGCCCCCGATCTGTCTTTCAATCGTCGGCGAGATTACGTTAAATTGACCGAAGTGGCCGAGTCGCTATTGCCTGGAGCACTCTCAATGATAGCCGAGAGCACTCGACTTTCGCTGGCTTTCACGGCTTATAAATCCGCGCGGGAGCGCGCATACACGGTGTCCCGTAATCCCGGGATCTCTTAGCAACAAACTCGAGATCGGCCCTTCTCTCCGTTTTCTGATTAATTAAAACCGGGACTGAGATCTCCTTTAGGGTCGTCGCGAACACACGGACGGTCCGTAACAGGAAAACTAGTTGCATTCAGTTGCTAAGTGAAGTTTATCATCATTTATCACCGTGCAATCTTTATCCTTCAACCCTTTTCGTTTTAATTCCACATTTTGCGCCGTGATTTGCGCAATAAATCTTCCAATTTTTGCCCGCCGTATGAAAAGCAAGTAGGGTGCAAGAACGTGGACGCAGTTAATTTATTTATTCGAGAGGAGCGTCGCGGCATCCGCGAGAAGCTTCTCGCACCGATGGCGACAGGCAGGATCGCGAGGACGGAATTTCCTTCGTCGGCGCTCCAGTTTTCCCAGAAATCCATCCGCGCGTTTTCTTTCGAGCCGACAATCCCTCCCTTCCTCCCCCTTCCTTTCAAGTCGCCCACACACCGGAGATTGTAAGATTATCACGATAGTCCATTTTTCGTCCCGGTACAAAAACGGCGCGCGTCCCTCCGCTCGCCTTTGCGGAGAGCGAAATTAGAATTTTTGCTTTGACGCTGGAATACCGGGAGGGATTCTCATAAACGTGACATTTCGCGGGATCGGCGTATATTTACAGTTCTTTTATCTGCCTCGCGGGGCCAGGGGGAGGTGAAGGGGGAGGGGGATGGTAACGAAACGCGTCTCTCTCTCTCTCTTAAAAGGGAAGGGACTTAATATCCTCACATCGATCGTTAAGACGACGATCCTTACATGAGTTCGCGAACGCGTGGATTCCTCGTAGCCGCACATTTCTCCACCTCGAGGAGGGACGACTCGTAATGTCAATCATTTATAAAATGCCGTTCACGTAAAACTTCCCTCTCCTCGTGCTCTCTCCCCCCTCGAGGCTATTTAACGACCGAGGTTGCCGGAGGTGGAAAAAGGAGGCGGAAATGGATTGAATTTCCGTGGAATAAGATTCGCAAACCGCCAACGTCTGTTACATTGTATCAAACGAGCTGTAATGTTCTCCTCGGTATTCACCACCGCATCAATTGTAATTGAAGGATTTACGCTCCGCGAAATTGGATTGGCCGTCGTATCGGAAAAGAGGGACTACGCCGATGATGCATCCCTTGAACGATCGTCGTGTACCTTGAAAAATCCTGGACCGGATGTTCCACTAATGTACCGGTATTGTTCAAACGACAATTATTCAAATGCGCTACTTAGTACGAGTGTCCGCGGTAACAAAAGTTCCATACGCGTACGTGAGCTTTTCGTATTATCACGACAAATACGGGCGTACGTACGAGTATGAGGAACCCACAGAAGAGCGTATTTCGTATAAAATGCCGATAAAAGCGCCGCGTTTTTCCGATCGCGCTTGTGCGCGTCGGCAAAACGGATTGCAGGAGGGACTGCATTTTGTGCGAGCCGTTCCGAGATATTCGAAGGTATTGGGGGAGAAACTCGCGGGACTCCTAAGAAGGTTACTCTCCCGAGGAATGCACGATTGGCGGAAAAGAAAAGGCTCTTTCTTTCTCTCTCTCTCTCTCTCTTTATCCGAAAGCAACCGATGGTGATATAGGTATCGTCCTTGCGGGGCCGTGGGGTTACGATTCGACAGTACTTCGTTCACCGTCTCGCGGAAAAAGGAGAGGCAACTCGGATTTCCTCGAGGAAATATTGAAGCTGCCGCGCGCTTTCGTCGGGATCGTACGGGAGAATTGTTCAAGAAGTTTGCGATCGAAGAAACTTAAACGGCGCGAGCTTTGCGCGAAACGAAATATCGTCGCGACGATAAAAAATATTACGGGGAAATGGTGTCAATCGCCGAGAGTTTGCGACAAGGATTCACAATTTTACAAACGGAAGCGGAGAAAAGGAATGAAGAAAATAAAAAATGAAAAACAGGAAGATGTAGCGCGTAGAATTAAAAGGGTATACGCGAAGGCTTATGAATTATTTCGCGAAGAAACGCCACGTAGGCAGCTTACGCTTGTGGGAGGGTAATGGCGTTTCTGACAAAGTTCTCGTGTACACGTCGCGGAAGATCACATCTCCATTCCTAACGGTAACACGATGCTCTCCTGACTTATTAACGAGAACTTATTAGCTTAACTCCTGACTTAAGCAGCCGTCCTAACACGCGCAAATTTGCAAAGTGGATTCATCCGCGCGCTATAATTCGAGCTGCATCGTCTAACAATAAACTCGGGGATGCAGTCAGACGTGACGTGAGCCTTCTCATTGAAATTATTATCAAAATCACATTTTGACATTTCGAGGTGGTTCTTAACAAAAGGATAGACGTGACACGAGTAGAATATGAACGTCGAGAAATTTATCGCCGCTATTAATCATTTTTTTTTTCAAATTAATATAAGAATTATCTTTCAACGCTCCCCGAACTATCGAACACAATTCATCGCGTGTTGGAACGGCAGTTAATCTAGGCGGCGCATAAATTAACACGCCGGCAAGACGAATGTTCTCCTCTCCTCTATTCTTGAGGACGAAAATCAGGGGATTTTCCATTATCCTACTCACCGATGCACCCGTGGGAAGTCTGCTCGTAGCCCGGCAGGCAAGTGATGGACAGGCTGTCCAGGATCGGCTGATCCTTCAGCTCCATAGGTTGCGCGCATCGATAGGAGCCCGGGGTGTTAATGCACCCGTAGCGACACAGCTCCGTCTGAAGATCCGGCACCGAGCATTCGTCCACGTCTGCGGGAAATGATCGCCATTTGTCAAACGTCTCTCCCCTTGCGAAAGTGTCGCGACGCCGAGCGTGATCCCGCGGACGGTCGCGTGTAAAATCTGGACTAAAGTGCGGGTTCGAGACGCCGCGCCGCGCGCGGCTTGAGATTCATCGCGCGAAAATTCAATCGCGCCAGTCGTGCGTGAAGCGCCGCGTCCAACGTCTCGAGCGTTAATGTCTCGTGGAATTGTACTCGGGAGAGAGGAAAAAAAAAGAGAGAGACGCGACATGGAATTGTACAAGCAGAGTCCCGTCGTTCGTATCGATCGCCGACCGTCCAATCGCTCACCCTGACACGTCTTCCAGTCGTCCTCGAGCATGAAGCCGTCGGGACACAGGCAAAACACCCGGCCCATCGTCGACAGACACGTGTGGGAGCATCCGGCGTTGTTAACGCTGCATGGACCGGTGTGCCTGTCACGCTCGCACGTGTGATTGTCGGCGGCCAGCGACGCGTCTTGCAAGCCCTCGCAAGAGCACTCGTACCCTCCTACGAGATTTCGACAGGTGTCCTGGCAGGGACCGTGGCCGTTGTTCAGTAAACACTCGTTGATGTCTGCACGACAAACGTCGCGCGTTTAATCCACCGCTAACCGCGCCATTTGCTTTGCGCAGCGGCGTAATTAATTAACTCGGTAAGATACTTTGATGATGTTTGAACAAGGCAATTACTGCCGTAGGATCGCTTTAATTGCGACAAATAAGTGGCGTTTACACGAAGAAAATGAGAGGGACCGGGATAAAGATTCGAAATTAAAATCAAATTGAAAGTAAAAAAAAAATATCTAAAGAACTGTACAAATATTTAGAATCAAACTGTACACGTATACTGTGAAAAAACGTTAAAAGCATGAAATTTGCGCTCTGCGTCAACAAAATTTCCGCATAAAAATCTCCGAAAATTGCGTCCGTTAATGATAATTGTTCACGCAGCGAGATCGTGCTCACCGACGCATTTGCGGCCATCCAATCTGAAGCCCTCGTAGCAGGAACAGACGGGACGCCCGTTAATTTCGTTGCAAACGTGCTCGCAGGATGCCTCGGCGCATAGCTCGTTCGGGTTTTGCTTGATCTCACACTTTGGCACCTGTCCGGCCCACTGACGATTCCTGCAGACTAATCGGCTCGCGGAGGATACCATATGGAAACCCGGCACACACTCGTAATCGGCTTCCAAATACTCGTGCCCCGGGGTCGAGGACCTTTATAATTGTGACGTGAACGCGGCGGATTATTTTTACGATAAAACTCTATTTTCTCAGGGAAGATCTGCGGCATTAACGTTAAATGGGAATCGGGATATATTTTGATTTTATAATTTGAAAGCGCGTTGTACGGAAAGAAAGTTTTGCTCGTACTCGGTTTTAGAATAAATTTATCTTCATCTATAAATTCTCGTTGATCAATATTAGATGTTTATTAATTCAATAAGGTATACGTCTACTTTAATTGATTTTAATCAAACAGAAACCAACTTGAGAACAATTTTGAAGAATTTGATTATTGAAATTAATGTCAGCCGTTTCGAAAGACATCTCACGGTTTATGCTATAGCTGTTGTTTAATTCGTTAACTTTAAAATTGGACGCATTCAATTATGAATGAAAATATTTAAAAGTTATTAGCAGAGCAGTTTGTACCTTACGTATTTGATTATTTATTTTTATTTAAAAGCATCACGAAGAAAACTCACTGTCTCTTTGACATTTTGAAATTGAATTAAATTCGTCCAAATTATTTTTATTATTTTTATTTAATGAAACATGTATCTGTTTTGCTTCATCGACATTTTAATCTAAGAAATTGATTTGAAAAAATTGATTATTAAAATTAATGTCGTGCATTCAAGGAGATACTTTGTACACAAGCTCAGCTAGCAAACGTAAATCCAACAATTGACTCCGTTAAATCTTGACTCCATGATTATATTGAGCATTGAATTACAGTTGATAAAAGAAGGAGGATGCTTACTTTACATATTTGATCATGCATTTTAATTTCAAACTGTCACAGGACAAAATTTTGCTATCATTTTTAGATTTTGTTACGGATATAACGTCATCTAAATACCCGACAATTATTATATTTTTTATTAATTAACACAATATATCCATTTTCATGTATAGATACTCTGATCGAAGGAAGTTGATGCGAAAACGACTTTCGAGAATCCGATTAGAATTAACGTCGGTCGTTCCGAGAGACACCTTCTGCACGGTTTATGCTAGCGTTCGTGTAAATCGTTGACACCGGGATTAATACCGAGCACTGAATTATGGATGGTAGAAGGTAGGAGAGCACTTACTTTACATATTTGATCAGCGCGTGGCGAGATAGAGGCGCCGGCAGGAACGTCCCGTTTATGCAAGATAAGTCCCCTTTCGTGCCGCCGTCGTCCTGCATCGCTCCCGTGACTTCCGCGTTCCCGTCGCCGACGGTCTCCTCGGCGCTCTCCTCGAAATTAATTATCGGCTTCCTCGGCGGATGAGTGCCGGAAGCATGCTGGACCGGCGGCTCGTCGTAGCGCGGCAACGGCTTCAGCCGCGACATCATGTACGCGTTGTAGTCCTTCAGGGTCCTCTCAAGCACCTCGTTCTCCAGATCCAGAATCGGCAGGTCCTCCTCGGTCCTCGAGTAGCCCAGCATCCTCTCGACGTCGTAATGCGAGCTCCCAAGATCGATCTCACCGTCCGACGGGGCGACGGCAGCGTCCCGGTCCGTGCTCTTCCTCCCACTGACTTCGCCCACTGACTCCGCATTCCGTCCGACCGATTTCTTCGGAGGGCTGTCGAAAATACCGTCGTCCAAAATCGAGGGATCCTTCAGCGCGGACTTGGAGATCTCCATTTCGAGCTGCTTGGAGAACTCCCTCTCCACCGTGTCGACCGCGTAAATCCCGCGACGCGGCGTCGTTCTTATCAGGCCCCTCGTCGTCTCGAGGGTCGGACGACGCTCGAGACTCGACGACGTCGTCATGTCGATGGCGTCCGTCAACGAGGCGCGATCGAGGCCGACGTTCGACGAGTTCTCGACCGTCGGCTCGGACGCGTTGGTCCCGTTGGCGAGGTCGTTGGTCTTTCTCTTGCGCTTCGACGATCGTCGCGCGACGTCCTGCCGCCTGTTGTTCCGCTGCGTGTCCCTCCCGTTTCCTCTGTTCCTGTCCCGCCTGTCCTTCTTTTTCCGCTTTCGCCGCTCCGCGCGGGACTTTCGCGCCTCTCGGCTCCTCGGCCGCGAGAAGGGGTCGTTTCTCCTCCGCGGCGATCGATCCCGCCTGCCCGTTATCTCGTTCTCGCGACTGTCCTCGGTGATCTCGTGCACGCGAACCTTGATGTCGGGATCCGCCGGCTCCTCCTTGCCCCTACGACGCTTTTTGCGCGTCCGACTGCCAAAGTTGCCCTCTTGCTGCTTGCTCAAGGTCGCTGTTGGAGCAAAAAGGGAGTGAAGGTAGATGTTGAAAAAAATATACAGGGTGTATCAAAATTCGCGATAAATATTTTAATGACAAATTTTTTGTAACATTTTAGAACGAAAGTTCAAATACGAAAATGCCGAGGCTATAAGAGTTTTCAAATGGGAAAGTTTTAAAGATTACGAATGATAGAGCTATGATTTCGCAGCGCTCAGGGGTGGAGCAAAATGGCCAGTGACAAAGGAGCTTCTATGAATCGAATATCTTTGAATGGTAAAATAATAGAAAAAAAATACTTTAGTTTTGTCAAGACTTTATTTCTGTTTATCTGAAATGAATTATAAAAACAGATTTTTAAATAATGTTTTTCAATAGTTTTCAATAGTTAAATGTATTGATATTGATATGTGACAGCTGTCATATTTATTTGTTTGTGTATGTGAAATAAAAAATGTTTTTATCGATCTTACCACGAAGACTTATCACATATGAACCAAATAAATATGACAGTTGACCCATATCATTATCAAAACATTAAGCTATTGAATAAAAATGTTATTTTAAAATCTATTTTTATAATTTATTTCAGATATACAGAAATAGAATTTTAACAAAACTAACGTATTTTTTTTTCTATTGATGTACAGCAGATACAGCAGTTTTTAGTAGACACACGAAAAACTTTTCAGGTAGTGAAAAGTAAAAATATAATTCACAGGATATAATTCACAATATCATTATTTCGAATAACGTACGCACATAAACTACTGTAAATAACGGTCTTCTTTAAAAATGATTTAGAAAACGCACTATTTAACAATTATTTAAAAAATTACAGCCTATAGTCATCATACCCTGGTTTACCCTATCAACCGCAAACTGGAGTACGCGCGCGATTAAGTTCATGACGCGATGTGAAGATAATACGCGTCGACATACGAAAAATTGCCGGAATAATTCCGGTGATTCGCTTAGAAACCGGATATCGTATCTCGCTCCGTGAGCATTTTCGCCCCGCCGCGGACTGATTTACCCGGAATATATGTTTCCCGTTAACATTAGGGAGGGACGACTTTACTCACTGACGTTTCGCCGAGGCGGAATTTTCGCACCATTTTCTGACAAAAGGAGATGTTTGTCCCCGCGTTCATCGCCGCGGGCCTCCGCTTTCGCTTCCGCTTCCGTCTTCTCTGGCTTCTTGATAATGCCTCGCGACGAGAGCGTCCTTCTGTTTTCCTCGAGAGCCTCCATTCCCTCAAAAGATGCGTCCCGGCTGGCAGATAACAACAATTCTAACCATCTTTGCTCTCGCAAAAAACAAGGGATCTAAGAGACGCTGTTTAGTCTACTAAATAAATTATCGAAGGAACAAAGAGGACTATGTCGCGCAATTTCAACGTTTCAGGACTTAAAAAGACCACTTAAATTTTATTCTTAGAGAAAAGCCAAGGTATTTTTACATTTATGTAGATTCTCATTTTACTTGCTTAAAAAAAAACAGAAAAATAATAAGATATCGAATATATACACGGTTAAATATTAAAAGATAAAAAAAACAATTCCTTGAATTAAATAAAAGCAAGTAATATTTTATATTATTTTTAGCTACCGTGTATGTTAAAATTATTATTTTAACACAAAATATGCAGTTAACATGTTGTCATTTAACTCCGTTGTTTGATTTAAACTTAACGACATATTGAGCAGCGGCGATCTACGAAATGGTTAAAATGTTGACTAAAATTGAATACAATTTAACATTACGAATTTAGCAGTGTATATGTGAAACAGTAGCGCGCGCGTACGTAAATGTAAGCTGCGCATATAAGTAAAGCGCGTTTGAAAAGCGTACCATCAGCAATCGAATCTTTCTACATTCCGTCCTTAGCGTCACATAATTAATTATCGAACAATTGATTGGTATTTCGAAACGGCGCTTCTTTGACGCTACCATTTCGATAAACCTTTGTGATTCCGAGCCATAATTACAGTGTAATTCTATTAAAGATTCCCCTGTGACATCCGACCGGATACGCAGTTTTTATACGGCAAAGCATATGTCATTGCGAATCGAGCGAGTGCCGCTTGGATCCTCTTCTCCCGCGAGGAGGGGGCACCTCGCGAGGAGAGATCTCCCGCTTCTCGCGTTTCCCCGCATCGCGTTACACCCGGAAGAAAGGTCGACGAAAAAGCGACGAAAAAGCTTTTACTGCTCCGGGGAGATGGTCGGATACGGGGCGATACTTTACCTATACTGCCGATGGGTTCCCAGAATGTGCGATCCGTCGGCGGAACGATCCGATCCCATCCTGTCTCCGGGCGTACTACCGCGTGCCCCGGCATTTTGGCAGAACCCTATAAACAGCGAGCGAACTCGATCTTAAGAGCGGCCTCGATTGGCCGTGGCAGAATAAGGGTGAGACAGACAGACGGAGGGGGGGGAGGGGACGGGGATTGGGTAAAGGGCCGTTCTTCCCGCGACTCCGCATCTCCGCGGGCGATGCAGCCACCGAGGCGAAAATACGGAAGTTCTATT
Source organism: Tetramorium alpestre (assembly GCA_021460005.1). Taxonomy (NCBI): domain Eukaryota; kingdom Metazoa; phylum Arthropoda; class Insecta; order Hymenoptera; family Formicidae; genus Tetramorium; species Tetramorium alpestre. Next base: position 221,989 of record JAJVSH010000059.1, on the reverse strand, counting down.
GTGAAGTTTGTCGGAGCCTCGCGCACACTTGTGCCGCGAAACTTCGACTGTTACCGCAATGAAACTACCCCACGCGGTACCGCGGAAGTCATCGGTCGCCGCCCGTCATTTCGCTCCGCCGAGCGAACCNCCCGTCGTCGTCATCGTCGTCGTCGATATGGAAATTCTTTAATGCGCGAAGATGGCGCGAAAATCGAGTTGATGGGAACGGGCGAGAAGGAGGGTAGGGCTCTCTGAAGGACGAGCGAGAAATATCTTAATTTCTCGAAGGATATTCTTTAGACGCCCCGCAAGACGTCTTTCGCGTTTCTCTTTTTTTTTTTTCACCGCTCGAGAATGCAACCGGCGCCGCTGAATGTGAGGGGGCTTTTACCGAATCTCTTTCGGAGGTAGCGCACGTCGGGAAGTAATTTTAAGTGATAACATTTCGCCTGTTTCCTTTCAGAAGTGTTCTCTCAATGAACTCTCGCGATTTTTCCACTCGCGAGCTGTAATATGGATTTCAGGGCGCTAACGAAGGGATGCCTATGAGATGCGCGTGGAAAAGTTCCACGGTAGATTATACTCGAAACTTTTACGAAAGCTCTCGATTCTTCGCGAGAAGGCGGAACCGGCCGCCGTTTTCCCTCGCCGTTGTCGAAGAAAGCTCGTCGAGGAAAACATCCTTGACTCTAATCTAGGCGATATCAAGTGGCAATTGGTATAATCCAGCGATAATCGACTTTCTCCGTTGTTACCGCTGTATCTGAAATCGTTAACGAACGCAAGTACTCGCCCAGGAGATACCTCAAAGGAGAAATAATTTCGCTGAGAGTGGATTTACTCCGAGTATTTTGTGTCTAAATATTATATTAAATATATATGTTAGATTTAATTTCTCTAATTTATATTTAAATATTAATGGATTTTATATTTAAACATGATTTAATTAGATTTATAATGTAATAATATTTTGTATTATATACATAAATTAAAATTACATAGATAATTAATATAATATTATAATATATAATTTTACATATGTGTATATTTCTGATTCTAATGTTTCCCATATTATACACGTTTCTCATATTATTTAAAGTAAACAAAATTCTATTTTGAATTCTGATACGAATAGTAAATAAATCCACGCAAGTTGTCCAGGAATTTGCTATCAATTTAGTGAAATTGTAACGAATTTTAACGGTATTCGCAATTGTTACTTTCGGGAATCTTATTCCCATTGTTTTTCGACGTATTATCGAAGAAGCGTGAAAGAACAGAATACATACGCGCGCGCACGGCAAAGGTGGAATGAAGAGAACTGTTCCAACTCTAGAAACAATTAAAGCGAGCAACTAAGCTTCGCCTTAGGCAGCAGAGAGTAATTCGTTCGTTTCTCTATCGTTATAAGCGGCGGACCAGAGGTGGTGATTCTGTCGCGAAAGTTTAATTAAATTCAATCAGTGGTAAAACGATGTCCGCATAATATATTTCATGGAAGGTAAACCTTCTGCCTTTTATCAATGTGCGAGTACATAAAGAATCCGCGAGGCCGGAATTTACGTTCTCGGGATTTATGCGTGTCTACGCATTCACCCAATTGGCTACAAACGGTAGCGGTTTTAACGGGGGAATGCCGGTTTCGAAGCTTTAACCGGCAAACGCCACCTAAATCAGCAATCGGAACGCCTGAATGTTTCACGTTTATTTTCGTATTGCCACGACAAGAATAACATAATGCATGACACATTATGCCGGCGCACAGGCGTGAATAAATGAAGTACGTTTCGGTGAGTCGGCGCTCGCACACCGCCACACGGCCACGCGCACCGGCAATTTTTCATTTGCCGCCCCCTCTCGCGCGCACGTACGGTCGTATACGGTCGTTTTCCCGGCGCGACATTCCGCGTTTGTAATATTCACGGGTCATCACCTTTAAAGTTACATTCCCGAGTTCTCCAAGCTCGCGCGAGACCGTACATACGTCGTTCGGGGAAGCCGAATCTGAATTTCGGATGCGCGACGATCAATTTTTGAGCGATTTCGTCGGGGCGACGGAAACGACAACGGAATAATCTCGAGCCGAGAGCGCATAATCGCGGGGAGCGCTTTGAATAACTCGGCGCAACTCGGCGGGACCTTGGGAAACTGCCTGCTCGGCAGGCGAATTTCCCGGCGACACCTGGCAAACCGCTTATCGTTCACCTGCGATAAGCCCCGACATCACCGGGGGAATTTCACCATCAGCTCGTATCGCACTGATGCGCGGAGCGTGGCCCCGTCGTTGATCCCTTGTCAATTTTCCCTCACGACACACGACGCCCGGGACGGCGAGATTACCTCCGGTAATGTTGCATCGCCAATCGAACGAAATGAATTTCCGGAGCGCCGGAGTTCGGCCAATAGGACCTCTCTCTCTCTCTCTCTCTTCTTCTGCTTCGTAAAAGGATAAATAATCCCTCTCCAAAGAATATTCCCGGCGATCGATGAAAAACGGCGCGGCGCGCTTCCTATAATTATTCCACATTATGCACTAAGCTCGCCCCTTCGGCGGAATAATTCATTGAGCGTTTGACGGCTGCCTACGGAGACGAGTATGAGAAAAACCGATTACGAGGAGATTATGTAACGTCATAACCGTGAATTATAGCTCTCGCGCGAGAGAGTTATTAATAGGAATGATTATGAATTACACGAATGTGAAGTGTATTTTCTACCCCCTTCCTCGAGAAATGATGTATCACATTTGTGCGATTATTATTACATAATTTGAATCAAATGATAAAACGTAATAGCCGTCACATAAATACCGTCGGGCAACGCGAAACGCGCGGATGTGTTTCAACCGCGCGCTAAATATTTAGATCTTTCTCAAATGCATTTTGAAGTTTTATGCAACGTCCCTGCGATATTTATAAATGATATTACTCCATTTAAGCCGCGAGTCGCGGACCACGCTAAAATGAGTAAAAAGTACAGTGGAAACAGTATGCATGCGTTTCATCCCCCGTAAATCTTGCGCCATTTTGTTAATCCTGTTCTGCACGGAGAATATGCAACGACGTAATTACGTGCGAATGTACCAACCGCGCGAACAACCGCATAAATCGTAAACGAGTTAAGTGGTGAAGTTAGATTGCCCGGCGCTCATTGTTTTTTCATTGTTTAAGTGGATCACATACATAAAGAGCCCGAGAGAGAGAGAGAAAGAGAATCCACTTAATGTTAATTCGTAAATCTGCTAATACGCGTCCAGCGGCAAAACTAATTACATCACGGACCATAGAAAGACGCCGGAACCGGGGGAGGGAGGGGGAGAGAAATGCCGGGCTGGCATTTCATTGTGATTGCGCGGTCCACAATGCATCGTGAAAATTAACAGACCGCGCCTCAAGTCGCCTCGGTTCGTGCGACGGGAAGCTGAGGTTGGAATGGAGTTTCTACCGTCGCGCACGCCGAGCGACGAGGAAATTTCGCCCGGAGAGATGTAGTGGACTATTTTTCACTTTTAAGATATGAGCCATCGGACGGAGGAGGTCCGCGCTGTAAGAGGCATATTCTTCGCGCTTTAAGGAATGAAAATACGAAAGGATTTAACGTAAGATAGCCGCTCTATTATGCCGTTCCTCTCCATTCCGCCGGGGAGCGAGCGACGGAGAGGTCCGTATGAGGAGGTACACTCTTCGGGCTTTAAAGAATGGAAGTACAAAAGGATCTAATGTAAAATAGCCGCTCTATTACGTCGTTCCTCTCCATCCCGTCGCGCAGGTAGAAATCTTGGTGCCCGAGAGATCCCGAGAGCCTTGCTCAAAGCCGAAAATAATTCGTCGTCCATAGAATGTACGATTTATCACTGACTCGTACTACTGCGACGGTTTTCGATTAATAGAACGTATCTAATTGCGTGACAATCCTCGCGTGTTTTCCGCGAGACAATATGTACGAAATAAGGCAATTAAATGCGGAATCTCAGTCGGCTAATTCTGGATGAGAATTCGTAACGCGCTTTTTAAAAACCATGAGACAAAAATTTGCATATTATTACGGTCTCTTAAATGTTCTTTATTCATAGCCCCGTCTCTTCTTAAAATACGAGGCAAACGTCTCGTCTCGGTTTTCAAGCTTTATCTCGAATGCGCGCGGGACGTGGACGTTTCTTTCTTTTTTTATTCTCTATTCTTCAGGCGCGCCAAATAAATTAAAACGCAGACACAGGCTGACGTGCTCAAGATTGAATCATCTTACATTCTTCGAAGATTGATCACTGAATTGATTACCATTCGTAAAAAGGACTCAACAACAACAACGTAGTCAATCATTATTTCATTAATTCTATATATACATTAGTTAATTTTAAAAGAAATTATATTTATTGAGTGACGGTATTAATGTATATAATACATTCTTAATTAACGTAGTTTATAATGATTTAAGTAGTTTACATGACTACAATTTAGCCAATTATTATTAAAGAGACAGAATTAATAATTGAATTCGATAATATAGCTAAAAATATATATATATAATTATAAATTATTTATACATGTATATAATTAAAAGTTATTCAATTCAATGCTGTCTACTACACAAGTTTTATTAAACAGATCAATAACGATATAAAGTATCGAATGAAGATTAACAAATAAATATTAAATATTCATACCGATTACGTATTATATAAATACATTATTTTATACTGAATTATACATTAAATAAAATTTTGAACCCGATATTATCGTCTACGAAACAACGAAAATAAACGATCCCCATATTCTGCAAGAAATATTTCTGCAAGAAAAGAAATTGAAGTACCTTCCCATTGACCTAGACTAAAGAAAAAAAAAAAAAAACTAGGATAGAAATCGCACTCACCGAGCGGCAGAGCAATCGCCACGAGAAACAAGACGGCACAGGCGAGCCTCGCGTGGCTCGCACGTTTCTCGATGCACATAACGTGATGTCGTTCACACCGGCATCCGAATACTCGTACCGTGTCGCGCGGCCGCTCGCGTGGCTCTGAGTGTGCCTCCTCGTTAGATTTCGAGTTTCGAAACGCGCTCCCACCCTCCCACCCACCCACCTGCTCTCTCTCTCTCTTTCTCGCTTCAATTTGGTCCCGCGCATCGCGGGACTCGCGCGCAGCTCCCGGATGCTGCGAGCGGTCCAGCGAGGCGCCTGCTCGATGACAGCCCGTTCTACAGTCTCGCGCACTGTCCGCGGTGGGCGCCACTCGCTTGAGATCAGAAGAGATCGGGAAGTGACGAGTGTGGCTCTTACCATGGGGGAGAGTGTTATTTTACAGATCCCTTCTTTTCGATCGGGACGGAAGTTCCCGTCCGTTTAAATGATTAAAAAAGGCCTAAATCGATTGGCAAGTCGACCAATTTAAAAAGCCAGATGATCATTGCGAAGGATGGATGAAAAATTATAAGGACGACCTGGTTCTTAAAGTCTAATAATTCAAATCTTGGAAAATTCATCGTTCGTCAATTTCCCAATTCTTCTATTATTTAAGAGATCTTCTTCCATTATTTATTACTCTTGGTAGCGTAGTCATTTTGTCTGAGTCTATTGTTGTTAGAATAGCAAAAGGTGAGAAATCGATCCTTCCCTGGCGAATCCCGCGCCCTTGCGTACGCACTTCTGCATGTGCATACGCGCGACTGGACGTCCACATGCGCCGTCGTCCCCGCCGTCGACACGACCTAGCTCCTGTAACCAGCCTCGGCTATCGATCCCACGGCGCATTCGCGCGTTTCGAACGACGCAAGCTCGGAGTTTAAGCCGAGTAGAAGTTCACCCTCCCGGCGATTCTAGTTCATGCCCGGCGCACCACCTCACCCCCGGCCGCACGTCCTATCCCACCGTTCTTCCTGTTTCCTCTCTCTTTCTCGCACCCTGTCGCACCTCCGTCCCCCTTTCCCTCCGCACCCCTTTCGTCCTCGTCAACAGGAGGCACGGGCAATCGGGCAAGATGAGCGACCAGGAGGATCTGGATTATTACATCATGTTTCCGTCGTTCCCGCCGTCCCCGAAGGACCCGACATTGACCGCAGCCGGGCAGGACCAGCGGGAGGAGTTCGTGTTCGTGTACGAGGAGGATAAGCGGCCGGTCGTGATCCTGCTAGGATGGGCCGGCTGTCAGGACCGTTACCTGGCCAAATACAGCTCGATCTACGAGGAGAAGAGGTATTCCGAGTCGCTCATCCCGCGTAAAACTGGGTGCGTTCGTGCTGATACGCGTTCAATTCACCCCGGAAGGTCGGAAACTCTCGCGTTGGTAAACGCAACGATTCCGACGTTCTCCAAGTGCGCATTTAGATGGAATGGCGTAGATTCCGCGAGAACGATTTTTTTTTTTTTCGAAAGAACGGAAAGGTCTCGGCTCGTCGTAGCGCTAAATCATCCTACTTTCGATGACTCGTAATACGGTTTACATACGATGAAATTCGAGACAGGATTCTTCTCGTTAATTACACGTACGTGCGTCAATTAATGCGTCAATTTGTGGAACCGGAAGTGCGACCGCAGTGCTTCCATTTTCGCGAATGTAAACGACGCGTCGAGGATACGCGCGTGTCGAGCCGACAAATTCGATCGTACACGGCGATCGATGTTGTCCAATGCCGCGCACGTAACGCAATTAGTCTCTGATGGTCATTAATCGCCCGCGTTGCCTCCTCGCAGCTGCATCACGCTGCGGTACACGGCGCCGGTGGAGTGCCTGTTCTGGCGCCGGGACAAGATGCCTTACATCGGCAAGCGGCTGCTGCAGGTGATCACGGACAAGCGGCTGGACGAGCACCCGATATTCTTCCACGTCTTCAGCAACGGCGGCGCGTTCCTGTATCAGCACATCAGCCTCGCGATGCAGAAGGCTAACACGCCGTTTAAGGTAGACGGCTCAGCGCAGCGAATATCGTTGCGCCTCTCCACGAAAATGAAATTCAAACGATTTGTAATTCGCCGTACCGTGATTAGCATATTATTTATAATTATACTTGCCACCCAGATAGAGACTCATGCAGAAAAATTTTAGCCTCATTTAAATTTTAAAATATAATGTATAATACATTGCGTAATGATTCTACATCTAAATTTTTAAAATCAATAATTCGAAATTTAATTATTGCAACAGGTAGCAATCTTTAAAAAATTGGCGCCTAAAATAAATTCCTATATAATTGTAACATTGGTGAGAATCATCATAGCACAATTATTACTGAATAAATTTCAGACATTAATTTTGTAATTATTGTAAAAATCATTGCACCATAAAATTGTACAATTATTCAAGTAATAGTAAGAAATTCTTTTTATTTTTTATTTTTTACATAATTGCTTCATTATTTTGTCAACATTTAGAACTTATAATTGTAAAATTCTATTTCAGCAAAAGATATGCGTTTTGCAGAATCAACTTATGACAATTATTGCGAAATGCGGTGAATGGAAAGATGCAATAACTGTGCATTTATTGCAAAAATTTCCTATCTGGGCATATAATAGAAACATAATAAAAATTACATATACTTGTATAAACCATACATTAAAATATGTGCATAAAATTAAAAAATACACGATATATAAAATTATATATTAGAAATATATAGTATATATATATATAGTTTCAAAATAGAAATTTAATACAAATTATAAATCTTTGATTCAGATCAAAATAGAATTCTATTTATAATTTTATACGTCGTATAAGATACATTAAAAAAATATAAAATATTTATAAAATCGAAATATAAATGCAGTTACATATGAAAAATACACGGTGGGTAAAATTAGAAATTTTATATTCTTACGAAAAACATTTAAAGAATTAAAAATGTATAAATGCAGGCACATGATGTAAAAATGCACGGCATATAAAATTAGACATTCCATTTTTATGAAAAACAATTAAAGATTCAAAAGCATGTAAAATGTAGATATGTGAAAATTCATGACTTCCAAAATTAGATATTATATATTTCTACGACAAACATTTGAAGAATCAAAAGCATGTAAAATGCAGACACCTATAAGAATGTACGCAGTGTAAAATTAGAAATTCTATATTTTTGAAACCAGACACGACTTGTAGAATATTTACAGTGAAAAATTCACACCGAGTGATTATTTTAGTTTTATATTTTTTTAATTTGCCGTCAATATATGAGATTTTCTGGTTGGAATCGCAGGTCAGGGGGGTGATATTCGATAGTGCGCCCGGCGAGAGGAGATTAACGGCGCTTTTCAAGGCGATCAGTGCGATTATCGGCGGTCATCCCCTCACGAACTTGCCGATGTCGTTCATCATCACGTTCTTCCTCTCCGTACTCTGGTTCTTCGAGGTAATCAAACATCATGTTGGCACTCTATGACTCTCATTGTCTCGTACATTAGCGAACATGAAACGATCGTAATCTTCATTAATTTCCGAATACGTCGCGTTTGTCAGGGTGGCGAACCGTATCATGCCCATAGATTGGATCATTTCAGAGCTGTACCGACATTGTACAGTTTATATGTCGATTTATGATCGTCAGGTAATTGCGCAGGCTTTCAGCAGAACGCCCATGCAAACGAACCCGATCGCCCTCGCCGAAGAAGCCTATTCCTGGCCTCAGCTGTTTCTCTACTCTAACAGCGACACTCTGATCCCGGCGTCTGTAAGTCACCATCCATTTTTCATGCTAATTCCGCAAATGAGTTGGACTTTCGAGTGACTCTCGGTACATAAATTTTTTCGACAAAAGGAAAGAGAAGAGACATAACAGAAAAGAAGGCATAATAGAAGGAGGCCACTTGGAGGCTTAGTTTTTATTAATGATTAATAATTCACTGCACATAATCATTATTAATTATCCTAGACGTAAGAAGAATTTTGTTGTAAGAAAGATTCATGAGCTTCTCTCTCTCTCTCTCAACGTCAGGATGTTGAGAAGTTCGCCAGCCGGCGGGCCGAGCGGGGTGTGCGGGTGCAACTCGTCCTGTTCACCAATTCGCCGCACGTCAAGCACTACACGACCTACCGTGACATCTACGTGAACACCGTGTGCAGCTTCATTCACGAATGCCTGATCTCGCCGAGTCCGTCGAGGAGCCTGATATCGTCCCTGGAGCACGGCGACGATCAAGGCCCTCAGACCTACGACGCGCCCCCGGGTCTCACCAAGCGCGTTGTGCTGCCTCACGAGGCCGGCAAGCAGCAGAAACAGAACTAGTAATTCGGAAGACGCTAATAGGGTAGAAAATAGTCGCCCGCGGTCCCGCGGCGTAAAGGGAGAGAGGATCGATGATCAATTATTATGTACTATATTTGTTAGACTAAAAAGTCTACGAGGAAAAGGGGTGAATTCGAAAGGGAAACGCGAGGAATCCGTTTTGCGTAATTACGATCTCCCAATCCCCCGTAATTGGAAATTGGTTATCAAACTGCTGAATTTTCTTCCATCCTTTCTTTGTGTATTCTCGTCGGTTCATTGTAATTCCGAGACGGAAGAATCGCATAATGACGGTCGACTTCTTTGTTAGAAGTTGAAGTGGGCCAAGAGGAGCGTTTGCGGAAAATCGAGAGAAGAAGCTGAAAAGTTTTTCAGGCAATACTCTCTGATTTCGAGAGATCGGGGAGATCGAAATTTCGCAGAATAAATATCTCACGATTCTTTCAGTTCGCTCGCTTTATAAAGAGGCGATGTCCAAGATGCTGGAAACGGTGCTACGTTCGTTAATGTACAGAACAGTTTTATATGAAGTTGATGATCATTCTCGAGTGAAAGTTATTTAAATGAAAATGTGAATTTTTTATAAGCCGAGCGAGAGTGCAGACACACGGTGGCGTAAGAGTTTTCGAGTTAAATGTTCTTCGAATATTCGTGTAAGCCTTAAAGCATGAGGATTTTCATTAAAACTGATTTTACTTTAGTACATTTAATTTTTTTTTAATTTTTATATGTAACTCGAATGTCATTGTACATACGCACATACCTATTCGCGCGTTATTTACTTTCATATATAATTTGCAAATTTTTCAAGACTCCTCGCGATATATTGCTATTGCATTTAATAAAATTTTCAGCAATCGGAAGGGAGACGAATAATCCCAGACGAGTTATGTGCACTGTTTGCGGCATCGTGAGCCTATTCAAAATTTCCTGATTCTCGCGAAAAAAAAAGCAGGGAAAGAACCGATAGTATATCCACATCCTCTCTCTCTTTTTCTCCTTTGCCTTAGTTCCCCTTTGCGTTATCCCCCGTCTCAGCTTGATTCTTCCTTCGTATCCTTTCGTTGTTTCTTCCGCCACCGCGTGTCCGAGTGACCGCTGTTTTAGAAGCTCGCAAGCTCGTAGATACGAATGCATCCTCTGCACGATAATCTGGACGAGCTGGATCTGTCGCTCGGATAGTTGTGTGCGTCTCCTTTGAGACGATGACGCGAGAGCGTCGAGGACTAATTGTAAGAGAGATATTTCTAGGACGAGGTGGATGCGTTTGATAGAAAAATCGTACGCGCAATGTGTTTACCGCTTATACGCTCGTGCTCTTTCCTACGCAGCGAAATAAGGAATCCGCACAAAAAAGAATCAAGCTGGACTTGATTTAGCTTACTCGCGATTCGAATACATAGTATTTAATATCGATTCGGAAAAAAAAAAGAAAAGGCAGGATTTTCTCCTTGTGTCTCGAATTATATCAGTGATAAACTTTCGAGGACGCTCGGCACTCGAGCGTATAGCTCTGTATCTCGTTAACATCTCTTTACATATATATATATATATATAGATATATATAAATATAAATATAAATATATATATTTAAAAATAAATATATTTTGATCTGTCGATTAGTTATACGAATAAAGACTGATAAATAAAGCTACAAAGCCTTTCGTTTTTTTATTAAACGAATGAATGTGTATTCGCTCCATCGATATAATATTTCTGCGTTTTTCTTTTATTATATCGAATATCGATTTCGATATTTCTTTTTATAATCAAGAGTTGGGAAGATTATTGTCAATGCATAACGCATAAGCTACGGTCTTCTCATTTTCGTCCAAGCATTGCTTGGCTTTTAATTTTCTAAAAATATACATATATACTTTAAAATACTATATCTTTTGATCTTTATAAAAGGTGACCCAGATAGTTTCGAAAAGTATAATCTAAAAAATTTATAAAAGAGGCCGCAAGAAAAAGCACTGATTTCAACGAGGATCAAAGCGAATCTTTTCGAATCGTTCCATATTATGTGTTATCCCCCTTCGCCGCGACGAATCTAAGCACTGTTCATACAAAGACACAAAATTGCGAGAAGTATAATAGAATTAATGCCCTGTCCGTTTTCGTGGACAAAGCAGAACGAGAAGAGCAGGAGAAGGCGTTGTTAAAGGCGTTGTTAAAGAACGTGGATAAACCAAAAGGCAGATTAGCTGCTTCCTCCGCAACAAAGTAGGCGAGAAGAATTCGTACACGTTTAAACATATATACAACTACGTGTGAATTAATTTGCAGTATTAAAAAGTCGCGCCAATATAATCGAGAAAAAGCCAAAAAAACGGCTGACTGTAACGGTTTTCTGTTGGACAAGGATGGCAGTAAGCGACGGTCAGAGAAAAATAATTGCATGCTTGCTTATGCAAAGTAAAATATTTATCTTCTTGTATTTCGTAAACGAAATAACGCACACTGATTTTTATATATTTAAAATTTTTTAATCTACGCAGGACATGTTTGGCTAAAGGCGAGAACCTGCCAGAATTTCCGCGCGATCAATTTAAGAATGTGAACCGAAAATCACAAGTTAATACTGTTTCAAATAAAATTGAAGCGAAACCTTCCAATAAGGACATCTCGGCTAAAGAAGCACGCAATATCGTATGTTTATCTAAAAATTCCTTCATATACATTGAAATCCTAAAAATATGTCCCGACATATAATTATTAGATCATCCCATAAATAATGCAGTACAAAAGTGAGCTTGATTTATTTTTAGCTCAAAACTGAAATTTTTCGATTCAGGAAATTGAAAATTTAAGATTAAATTGAAAATAATAATGAAAGATATATTTAGAATTAAAATTAAAATGTCAATTTTTTTATTTTTTCAAAAATATCTTTAAAAAATTGCATTACTTATAGGATGATCCAATAGCATCTCTTAGCCAAGAAATATGATTTGCATTGTTACAACAAAAGTCTTTCCTGATTTGTTTCGAGAATGCTGGTTACAGAATTGCTAATGCTAATTGAATGCTAATAAATTCCGAGACAGGTAGCGGAAAACATAATGAAGCAGGGGAAAAAATTATATCCCATGAAAAGAATTTCGGCGACGAGCAATCTCGTCTATGAATTCAGTCCGTTCAACGTCGAACAAACACGTCCGTTAACGTCGCAGACTTATTTATGGCGTAGGAATAACTCTGAGCAAATATTCCCTCATTTTAAGACAGGTGTGAAACTAATTAAATATCAAATCTCTTTGTTCTGATTACTTCGCTCGAATTTTAAGATGTGCATAATCAGTAGAAATACCTTGATATTCATCAACAAGAAATATTTAATTTTTTTCCAAGATATCCTGTATTTCTCATCCACATTAATATTCATGCATTATACATAGATACTACGTCAGTCAGCAAATCTGCGTTGAATCGCAATCCGGACCTTGCGAAACGAAAATCGTCCGCGATCTTGCCGGAATTGAACTCGCGTATCGATTTCACAACAGCTGATACAGATTCGAACGTAATGAATTCCTCAACGAAAAATACTTGCCTACCATTACTTAACAAGGAGGATCTGACAAAGACCCTAAATGAACAAGTTGCTAAAGAATGTAAATTATATCTTTATTGAGTAACTCCTTTCTTTTAATTATTTTATGCCTTTTATATTTATTATACGTTGGAATATAAGCTCTAAATGCTTCATGTTTCGATCATTTCAGACGAGCAAAGCGATATAGAACGCAAAGTAGAGAACGTAAAGTCTGCATGGCAAATATTACGAGAAGAAAGAGATTGGATGAAAGGCAAGGATCACACTGGCAATGCCCAAGCGAAAAAATTGTACGAAATGCTAGAGAAAATGACGTGCGAGATAGACAGAGTTCAAAAGAATTACAAGGATCCCAAGGCGAATCATTATTTGCGCAAGAGCGCGACTAATGTCCTCAGAACGGGCAGCAAGTCGAATTTACAGGAAGAAGCTGAAATTGCGAAAAGCGTGATCTTTTCCGACAAAAAGGCCAGGACCAAATCAGCAGTCTTTCATCTGAAAAACGTCGATAGCGAAATAATTGGTAAAGATATGGTAAAGATACGATTTGACGAAACGGCGGAAAATATTTCAACGGATAATCAATCACACAAGAATTTACCTTCATCGAAATACACTGCGAAAAAGCGATCTATACACACTAATGCACACGGCCGCAATGATGCTAGATCAGTCCACACAATTGCAACGAATATCTGTAATAAAAAACGAGACACAGTGAGGCCAACGTCAGATAACAAGTTGAGAACGAGAATAAAATCTTCTATCGAGGAATATTTACAATGTTACAGCGATAATGTTCATAAATCACGAGGCATCGACGAAGATGAGCACTCTCGAGATGTAAAATTATCGGCGAGCGATATCGCAGATATTTTGGCGAGTCACAATATTGAATCACACGTATTGTATGACAATTTTGAAAAACATAGCGACTACTCGGATGATTATGCGAGCGAAAACGAAGATTGTTCCTATTTAAACACAACATCCAATGCCACGCAAGCGATGTCCGCTGATACTATCCAAGAAAATAGAAAAATTGGTGAAAATACGTCCTTTGAGAATATGGAATTATGTAATGATACGCGATTTACGCAGGCAACCGACACGAGAGCTTTCGATATTCGGACGCAGTCGAGTGCAACAAATTGTCGAGATAACGCCTTTATTAAAATAGGATTAAACAAAGATTTATCGAGAGATGCGCTGTCGCAAATACTGCAATCGGAATACTTGAAAAAAGACTTATCTTTATAATTCGTGTAATATCCGTTGTGTGACAGAAACATCATTAATATATTTTTTAATCTTAAAAATTTCTAAATCATTATATCTTAAATTGTTTCAAATTCATCATCATTTTGTGTCTTATTCTTTTTTCCTTGGTTCTCACAACGCGAATAGATCATCTCGTCTGTGTGCTAAAATGCTTTGAAAAATATATAAATGTGAAAGTTAAATTCTTTTTATGTACAATCTTATGTTTTCATAGAATATACATTTTATGTCCTAACCGCGTAATTAAAATTTTTAACTTTTATTAAAACATATCACAAAATGTTTTCCACTAATTCTTAAATAATATATACATGTATAAATTAATTGTATGATAAATGATACATGTATAAATTAATTGTATGACGAATCTCGTAAATGTACGTCCTATATTTCTCAGTTAATTTTTTCAAATTAATTCTGTTCCGTCCGTCAAATTATGGCACTATCTATCAAATTCACACTTTACTGCTTCAAAAGAATAAAAATTTATTTATGATATAAATAAAGCGTTATGATATGTTTTCGACTGGCCGATACGCGATGACCAAACGCATCACACCAACATTTGTGTAAACATTCACAGCTACACTTCATTCACAGTGATTTCAGATCAAACAAATATCCCCGTGTTGTCCTCAATACAAATACTTGTTTCTCTTCAGCAACAAAAAAACGTTGAATGAGAGATAAAGCACATCACAACACTGGAAGCGCCGAACTATGGCTTTGGTATATTATAGCCCCGGTGAAATTAATCGCTGCCGCCAGCACGAAAACTGGCATCCACCAACCGTGTGAGGCAGTCACTAATTCGGCTGTCAATGGTCCGCAGAGAATTCCAGGTACTGTTGCCTGAAAATCAAGACGTACAGATAATACGAGCAACTCTGCGACAATTGATTATAATTATCGGCATTGGGTTAAGTAAAAAAAAAATATGTACAATTGTATTCGAGACTGCAAATGTAATTCCTGCATGATTCGGTGCTATATCGGCATGATTACTNAGATGTCCGGCAGAGTTGCACGCGCAGAGGCCCATAGATATCGAAACAAAGCTGTAAAATAATAATTTATAAATCTCATAAAGAAAAAACCCCGACAACATAAAACACAGGAACAGTATAATAATTGTACATACATGACTGCAGCAAGCAGATTATCTACAGCACAGAAAGCTAATAGAAAAGCACCCGGTCCTATTAGGCCTATATTTGTCATTAATCTTCTAACAGATAGAACAGACCATCTTTTTTGTATCAAAGTGTCAGCGCTGTGACCAGCAACTGCGTGACAGAAAATAAGATATTTAAAAAAATGAATATTTAAAATGAGGTTGAAATATACAATTAAATACCTACCGATACCAATGAGGGAATTAACAATATAAGGGAGAGCTGTCAAACTAATACTCTCCTTGTTCGCAGACAAATTTCTTGCCAAATAAGTTGGTAGCCACTGCATTATTATATAATTGCTCCAATTCATTGCAAAGTGTGCTATATACAGAGCCCATAGAGGCCAGTGAGCAATGAACTCAGTCCAACGCAAGCTTCTATTCTGAGCTACCTGCCAATCGATCATAAAATTAGTATCAAGGTTATAACCAAAAATAAATTTAAATACCAGAGAGAAATTTACTTTAGGAACAAATAACGGTATCTCATCTTGAGAGTTAGTTTCCTGATAGAGCAGCAGCCATAACAAGGTCCACATGATACCTATTGTCCCGAACAAGTAAAATCCAGTTTGCCATGACAAGTGCGGGCATATCTAAACGAGAGGAAAGAAAATTTATAAAATGTAATTTCCCTTTGTGACTTAATAGGTACTGAGAGTATGATAAATCTTACAACAGACGCGACCACTTGACCAACAGAACCAGCAGCTACAAGGTAACCGAAAGCGCGTGATCTCTCTTCCACAGGAACATTATGTGCGAATAAATGAAATATCACGGGTAGGCCTGCAAACAATGCCATATTGACTTCTGATCTGAGAGTGCATTGTCATATTTGCTTCGACCGTTCCGTTTTTACTTTATTCTCACCTAATCCTTCTCCGAGTCCTAGAACCACCCTGCAGACTATGAGTAGTGGTAACGAGTGTGCCAACCACGGCGTGACGACTGTGCTAATAGACCATAGCAACACCGCCAGCATGAGTACCGTTTTGCAACCGAAACGACTCGCCGTGCTCGCGCCAATGATCTTGAAGAAGAAAATGGCGCATTGTAGATTTTTAGCAGTTATACAAAGAATATGGATTGTATACAGAGATGTGTCCTAGATCTACATGGCTAAACCGATTTGGGGAAGCGTCATTGTTAAGATTTGACCAAAATGCCAAATAGAAAAGTTTCTCGTTTTGGTGTGCAGAATTCACTCCTTTACTTTGACTGTGTAGATCTGGGACTTAGGCTGCGTTTGCTTTGGGCGCTAATGTGCTGAAAGCGTTATTCTATCTTTCTTCGATATATAATGAGCAACAAAGTTAGAATGATGCTTTCAGCACGTGAGCGCCCAAAGCGAACGCAGCCATAGTGTACTTTGGTAATATACTTGGTAGATTTGCAGTCTAAAGCAAAATGGATTTATCATTTCAAGACCTGTTTTATAATTAAAATCTATGTCTTAAAGTAACGCACAATACTGTCTTATGTCTAAAGTGTTGTGATACAGATAGCACAACGCTAAGACTTTAGACATAAGACGGTATTGTGCGTTACTTTAAGACAAAGACTTAAATTATAAAACAAGTCTTGAAATGATGTCAGTCATTCTGCTTAGGCCCTAAATCGCATGCTGACCAAAAGATACATTTTTCTAAAGGTATAAACTCCACGTTGGTACCAGAAATTTAGATAAAGATAGAGAAAATGTCACTCTTTCTATTCAAAGGCAAGGCATCATTCAGGTAGCATAAGCTCTACGACAGATCGTCCACCTGACTAGTGAAGTATCCGAAAGCAAATGCGGATAGTATCCAGCCCTGCCAGTACAGGTTCCACTTGAACTCGTCGGTCATCGGGACGATGGCAATCGGCATGATGACCCTGTCCGCGGCGTTTATGAAGTTCGCGGCCGAGCATAGGGCCACGATGCGCGAGGTGCGCGGCAGCATCCTAAATTTCGCCATTGTCGAGTTCCCTGGGCATCGGAGACCGCACGGGCGAGTCGACGCGGCTCAGCGATAATCGCCGCCGATCATCGCGACGCTCAGGATGGGGGCTGGGGTTCCTCGTCGGCTGCACTCCCTCGACCTACGTCCGCACGGAACGTACGCGCGGCGGGCGAACGGAAGAAAGGCCACGTGTCGAACGTATCGCTCGCGGTGGACGTTTCTAACCTCTCGCACTGTCATGGAACGACGCGCCGTTCGTGCGCTGCGGCGGCACGACCGGGCTCATCGGGCGCGCGCTCGTTCCGTCTCACTGATAAGCGCGATAATCGCGTCAGCAATCGCGCCCAGGCGTCATCATTGAACGGGCCACGAGAACGCGGCGTGGAGACGTGGGGAAACGAGAGCACCGCGGCGATCACGGTCTTGACGTGTCAAGTTGTCAACACGATCTGCGGGCAGTGTCGCCAACTATTTACTATTGAAAAGCGCCAAAGTCACTTTTAAAAATCGCCTAATTCTCTATGAATATAAAACTTATTAAAATTATTTTTTTTTAATGCACTGTTCAGAGTTTTATTTAAAATATGTGTTTACACATAAGTTGAATAAATTCAAAGAAAATTCAAGCTAAAATATATAATTAAATTTTATTTGTATTATATTTTAATAGATACTTTTTTATTAAACTTTGCAAAATACTATATGTTACACACATAGTGTTGCTACACATGTTACATATTTTATTATACTTACAATATATTTTAAACCACTAAATGTTACACATAAGAAAACTTAAAAGAAAGCTAACAAGTATTGGCTTTTCTATTAGATTTATGTTTTGATTGTTTAATTAATTGCTTTTTGTTATTAAAATGGATAATTTGGCGAATATGGATATAGCGACAGATAATATTATTAAATGTATTACATGATTTACAAAGTAAAATGGTAGAAGGTACCCAAGTCTTAATCTAGTCTAATAAATAATAAATGTTTAAATAATTGAGGATATAGCTCACACCAATGCAAATGCTCTTGAAGATGCGCTTCGACTGTAGTTATTATTGAGTCAAAGTATATTTAAAAAATGGAGTAGAAGAATTTTTCTAAAAATCCAAAGGAGAAATTGTTAGTATAAATCGAAAATTGATTATCATTCGCCGTAAGTGTCATTAGTGTCATTACACATGATCGACAGACATATTGTTTGCGGAGAACATAAGATATAGCACTTCCAATAATTATTGATGACATTATATTGGATTGTATTTTCTATAGGTTTAACAAAACTATAATCTTGTTCATTATATTTGTGAATATATACATTTTTCAGGTGGAATACTTTCGTCTTTTTTTTCTTTGTTTACAGTTTTTTTAAAGTATTAAAAAAATCAATATAATATTCATCATTATCACACTCATAGTTTCTTTTTGTTTTATGAGTATCAACAAATTGACACAAAGTAATAAGACGAAGACATCTTTTTACTTGCAAAAGTGTTGAGTTAACATGTCTTCACAATGTGTGGATAATAAGTTTTCCAAAGTAAAAATTTAAGCGAGATAATATTATTTATTACAATAATTAATAAAACATCTAGAAATACATATACAATAACATATATGTTATTATATATGTATTTATTGATGTTTTATTAATTATTGTATTAAATTGTACAATTGTAATATTCACAAACATGTTTTTCAATTTAAATAGAAATTACAAAATATAATAATATAAAAATAATGAAAATTTATTTTTAAATATTTTACTTACTCATAATTATTTTGCATATCTCCAATTTGGAAAAATTTTCTTTTTTCTTGGTTCCAAACCAGCTATAATTCATAGCAAGTTCATTTGAAAATATTACTCTCATCAACCGTAAAGAAGAAGATAATAAGAGGATAATAATTGTGTAAGAAAAAATGGAAACAAAATGCATACCGTGTTCATAATTCAAATTCGATACTGGCTGTTCCATCCTCCTCGTTGTGTCACTTGAATTATCAATTCTTACTGGTTCGAATTATGAATAGAAAAGTGGTTGCTAAATATCTGATTCATAGCATAAGTATATAAGGAGTCACATAAGCATATTTTTATGATAGTTTTTAATTAATTTTATTTCGTATTTTCGATTTTACAACATTCATAGTAGAAAAACTCTTTCCATAATAGGAGCAAAATATGTTCTAATAGATTAATTTTTAACAACTAAAGTTATTTTTCATATAAATACTAAAATATCGCCTAAACCGCAAAATTGCCCAAAAAAATGTCGTCTAAATTGGACGCCCGTCACAAAATCAAACTTTAGAACGCAAAGTTGCTTTAAAAAAATCGCTTAAATTATACGATTAATCGCCCAATGTCTATTTCTACCAACGCAGATTAACTTTAATCTCGGTTTAACTTACTTTCTATTTTTTTTAGTCCTACGAATTAGAAAAAGATGAACAGGAAGTTAAACCGAGATTAAAGTTAAGCTAAGACTTCATTCACGCGTTTCAGCTGCCGCATGCGTTGCCGCAGTTGAAACGCGTGAATAAAATCTTAGCTTTAATCTGCATTGGTAAAAATGGACACAAGTCAACATGATCCGCGGGCGCACGCTTGACATCCGACCGCGGCTGAGTACCGATCGATGGCGCCCGATGGCCGATCGCGGTCGTCCGTCACCTCTTGCCCCGCTGTGTTATCCTGATACCGAGAATTCGCCCCCCCCTGAATTTAAATACGCGAATTCGCTCGCGCTTCAGTCCTTCAGGCCTCGCCACTTGATAATTACAGTTACTTTCCATTTAGGACCAATTCCACAAATTACTTTGACCGGAATTTAACTAACGATACCCAATAGAAGTGTTTGTTTTATATAATATAAATTTTCCTATTGGATATTGTTAGTTAACTCCGGTTAAAGTAATTCGTGGAATTGGCCATAACACCGATACTGAGATAATTCTCACTTGTCATGACTCAGTTAAATGCATCTGTTGAATATTCCTTTTTATTCTGACAAATGAGATTCAATTGAGTTTTCACCTATAATCAGCACACAGCTCGAGACTGTGTGCTTTAGTGAGTCTTGTTAACTCACTTTAAAAGAGAGGTTTTAAACCTGTATTGTTAATGATAGCTTTGTCACTTTGAATAAATCATAACGTCACGAGAATTATCTGAATTTTGGTGTAAATGGAAAGTAACTTACGTTCCTCTTGTTATTTTTTAACGTTTGTTATTTTTTCTTGCGGCTGAACCGTGTTACATTTTCTGCAATTAATGAACCGGGTATATTATTTAGACATTGGGGTGAAAGGGAGGAGAGATGGGAAACCTGAGAAATTTCGTTGCAAAGAACAAATTAACCTCCGCGCGTAAGGAATTTTAATTGAAATAATCAATTTTCATAATCGCCCATCATTTCTACAGCCTCTTTCGAGAATAGAAAGATGTATTCTACATTTCGCTATTTATTGTGTTTACTGCATGCTAATACAGTCTTCAAGAAAAGTAACTGATTATTACAAGAGTCAAGAGTGATATTAATTCAATCGCAAAAGGCGATTTTCATGTAATAACGAATAACTAGAGAAAAAAAAATAAATAAAGTGCATTGAAGTGTAAATTAAATTAATGATTCAATTATTTGTTTTATAAAGTGAATAGTAGCAGTGCCAGACACTTAAAAATATGTGTCTAAAAGTATAAATATAAATATATAAATAACTGGGGTATAAATAAAAAATATTTCTCTTGGCAAGTTAGTTAACATAATCTGTTCTTTTTATCAGCATATTACGTAATGTTAAAATAATTCTTTAATTATTCAGATACTTTAGTCAAATTTGATTATTCATGTAAAAATTATACATATATTCAAGAATTAATGTTGCGACACGGTCTGGTATTTCCAAAGAAATATTAGCCAAGAATATTGCTATTGATATATTACTAGGAATATTGATTCAGACACTTTAATGAGATCGAATCAACTCGTTTCACTTGTGTTTTCTTAAATTTTTTTAAATATAGAATATAAAGATTTTTGAGGAAAAAAAGAGAGAAGCAGGAAAGAAACCAAATGCAAAGAATTCAACAGAGTTTCTCGATACTCTCGCATCATAATTGTTAAGAAGAGAAATAACGTTCATGCGTGTCTTTAATAAGATTCCTGTTAACTTGAGATCGACAGAGCTATTATACAACGGAATCACATCGCTATAACGGAATCTTAGTAATCACGAAGTCGCTGGAATTTTACTAAATATAGCTCCAAATACAATTAAATCCACGCGAGGCGTTAATTATAATTTTCACACTGTTGATAAGGTGTTATTTAAAGACCGGCTGGAATTTCGTTCATAATGCAATATTAATTTTACAATTTATTACGACATAGATATGTATATACATAAGCAACGTGATGATTGTCGATTTTTATATTTAAATCTGCATCCCTCTATCATCCGGGAGATAATTGTGAGAGAGAACAGCAGTCTCGCAGCTATATATACATACGATTGTATCGTAAATAAGTATGTTTAAACGTTTCAACATCTACGTAATAATAAATCTTAAGCTTAATACGGCATTATATAACTATGTAGATGTTTATATCGGACGGTTGAAAAGCTCGACAACGTCTGAGCTCTTTGATTGTTCTTCAGGTCCACTTGATGATGACGAAAATTTATTCAGAGCTGGCCGGTTTTTCATATCGACTTTAGTACTTCGTTGATGGCTAGTAGTAAATTTAAACGGACGGCAGATGCGCACCCTCGGGACGGAATCCGTTCTCATCGGCGACGTAGTTGACGGTGTACCTGACATTGGTCTCCGGGTCAACGTAGCTGAAGCTGCCGCGGACGGCGAGACTCGCGTTCTCCTGGCCGGCGTTCACCAGCTGGGCGGATGCTGAATGGGCCTGGCCGTCGGAGAGCTCGTAGCCGAAATTGTATCCGTCAATGCCGATGTTGTCCAGCGGCGTCTCCTTCACGAGAACCGTCTGTTTGTCGTCGTGAACGGGTGCCGCGAAGGCGATGGCCACCAGGGCGCAGAGGGCGACGATCTGCAGCAGGAAGGGAATTAGTAATGATCTGTCAGATAATTTAATTTTCGTCGTATTCGATGTCGATGAAAACGAAGTTATCGGGCAGACGGTGCAAAGATTTCGACGCTATGATTCTCAATTAATCCGCGATACAATTCGCGCGCTTGTGTCCGCGAACAACAAGAGTTGCAAATCGTAATTTCAATTCGAGGGGTTCAACACGAGTATACCCACTGTTTTCATGATGAAGATGAAGGCGTGTATAATTACTCTCGTTCTCGAAAGAAGAACTGATGTCGACAGCCGAAATCAGCCGTGATTTTATAGTCTTCCCCCTACTGCCGAAATTTAGCTGGGTCTGTAAGCCAATTCACCTCTCACCTTTCTTTCCCGTATCGCTAGTTAGCACGTGCCGATCGTCCAGATTTCGACCTTCGTAAGAATTTTTCGCGAACGACAATCTAGCGACTTGTGGAACTTGACAATTTAAAAATAACCGCACTCTTGATAATCAGTGTATTAATAGATTTTGCAATTTTTATCATTTTATCTAGAGGAAAACATTTTTTTTTATTAATACTGGATTCAATACTGGAGTCTAATTATTATTTACTAAAAGTCTAAAGCTTTGACAAATCTAGGTATGTAATTAATAAGTTCATTTTAGGAGAATTAAACAACTTTATTTGGAACTTAAATTAATAGAAAATTAATGTAATTTAATATATATAATTATAATTTAACATTTAATGCCATAACGATTATAGATACAAATTTATTTAAATATATTATACAAAAATTTTAATTGCGTTTATTCAATTCATATATGAATTATAAAATATTAATAATAAAATAATACAGATTAACTACGGGGCATAAATATGTATTTGTCGAGAAGCTGTTGAGCCTGTTAAAAAATTGTCTTGCAATTCAAGAGTGCAAAGCAAGAGGGAATTCCACTTTTCTTCAAGAATCTATTTGAGGTATTCAGAAATCATTAATTATTGATGTAACCTTTATGGAGGCGTAACTTTGCGAATCCTCATGCCCATAAATTAAGATGATCCTGGTCTGTTAAGTAGCGACTGTAGAAGTCTATGAAGTATAAATTCGATTATCGGCATCCGTTTTTTTAACATATATCACGTTGTGCCTCCGTGGCGAGATTTCTAGCCGCCCTCAAGGAATACTACTTGTCAGAGCCTTAAAAATGATAGTAAGATAAAAACAACATATTTTTAACCTTCGATACGATCAAGGGAAACTACTTGCTTAATTTATTCGAATTCTTTCGTAGTACATCTCATTACGAAACGTATGGTCGTTAACGCGATGAGTATATTGACGACATACGATGAGCTTACAGAGTTCTGTGCCCTTTAATTTCTATATCTTCGATTTATTTTGATGATTTATTAAAAAACTGCTTATTGGAAATATATTAAAAGAACTAAACTTGTTATATGCTAATGCAAAATTATCGAAAATAGTAACATTTGTTTTAATAGCTCAAAAGATTTTTATGTAACAGCAGAAAGTAACTCAAAGCGAAATTTAATAAAATAGTAACAAATCTTAATACGCTTTAATTTTAATACAACGGCAATTTTATTAAATATTACATCAAGTAAATAATGATTTTTTTATTATTTTTGTTGTACTTTTTTATTAAAAAAATTTAAGTGTAACTATTATAACACTTTCTAAAAATCTTTTTAATTAAACTATATTGATATACATTGATCTGTTTTATTACTGTCATAAACTTATTATCATAGTTTATACATAAAATAATTAAAATATTGCAATAAATGAAAAAAATATTCAAATATGTAAGTAACTGTTACTTAATTTTTATAACAGCTAAACTGGTGGATGCGATTTAAAGGAAATAGAATAATAAAATATCTCTAAATATTTAAATTATGAGACAGACAACCAGTTCAAGGAAACTGTAAATTTTTGACAAGCTCTTTCATTTTCTATTATTTTTGAGCGTACTCTTTAATGAGATGTGGTTAAAAGCAAAGCAAAAAATATCTAGAAAACATTATTACGTATTTCAAGCAAGTTTAAATTATTTCATTATCGGAATTTACTTCACATTATACATATACATATACGTAGCATTGTATCAACGTACATATTGCATTATTTCATTGCAAGATAGGCCAATTGAATCGAAATCTGAATGTTGTATCATATATTTTATTGTTCTATTGAAAATACAGATTATTTGTATAATATCTCTTGTTAAGCTATCGTAATAAAAATTAAGCGAATTAAATGACCAATCATTCATTCAAATCGCACGTTTATTGATTCGCGAAGTTCGTTGCAGCTTCAGAATTCAATCTGCTTTCACTGAGGATACTTATCCATCAGTGAGGTCGAAAACAGAAAAGTCGTAGAATAATTTAGACACAGTAAGAATTAAGTAAAGATTAATTTATTTAAAGCTAAATTTGTCATGATCGCTTTATGTATGATCGCTACGTTCAAGAGATCGAGAGAGTTGAATTTCTCCGAGCGTAGCAACGAGATAGGACGGAAAATGCGAAGACACAGATACAGTTTGCAGGTATAATCCTCATCAGCATCTAGGCGACCGGCAGATGCGCACCCTCGGGATGGAATCCGTTCTCGTCGGCGACGTA
This sequence comes from Tetramorium alpestre, assembly GCA_021460005.1. NCBI lineage: Eukaryota > Metazoa > Arthropoda > Insecta > Hymenoptera > Formicidae > Tetramorium > Tetramorium alpestre. Next base: position 197,115 of record JAJVSH010000059.1, on the reverse strand, counting down.
GTTGACGGTGTACCTGACGTTGGTCGCCGGATCGACGTAGGAGAAGCTACCGCGGACAACGAGGCTCTCGTTCTCCTGGCCGGCGTTCACCAGCTGGGCGGATTCTGAATGGGCCTGGCCGTCGGAGAGCTCGTAGCCGAATTGGTATCCGTCAATACCGATGTTGTCCAGCGGCGTCTCCTTCACGACCACGGTCTGGCTGTTGTCATACGCGGGTGCCGCAAGGGCGGCGGCGACGATGGCAGCAAAGGTGGTAATCTGAGAATGTAAAATAATGAAATGATTTGTCAAACGATTCATAATTATTTAGGGTAAAATATCATAGCATCTTAGTATGTGATAAAATATTTTAGCATCTACAGCATTACACTTTTCTAGATTATAACAGTTCGTTTCCTGTTTTAGTTTACTACGAAGTTATCTTTTTTTTTTCTGCGAATCTTGCATTTTTATTTAAACGAAACTTGAATTAATAAGTGAGACAGATTTTTTTCTTCGCACGGAATCAAGCTAGCTTTTATGTAATGAGATTCTTTAGATATTTTATGGGATTTTGGGTTATTTTCTTTAGGAAACGATAACGATTATGCCTCTAATTAGGCATAATAAAGCGCCGCTTGATAACGTAACAATGCGATATTCCGTTTTATAGTCCTTGAGGTCCCGAACGAGCGAAAGTTTCACCACACCGCGAGATTCATCCCGAACATCTCGGCGAGAGTTGGCCGAGACTAGTCACTGAGAACGATCGCGGACACTCTTTTGTCTTCGTCGGAAGACGCCTGATTTTCGGAGTACATACACGCACCAGCTTCATGGCTAGCAGGTAGGCAGACTCTTTTCTTTCCCAGGGAACAGATGATCCGAGCTGAGATGGCTCACTAAAAACTGATTCGGCGTACGGCGATGGCGATTATATATAGCCAGAATTGTGCGATGTGAACTGCGCCCTACCATCATCGTTCACGGCGTTGCCAAAATTTTCATGTTCATGTGTCGAAATCCTTAAATGACCGGCCGGCCGGGCGGTGATGGCACAACAACCCATCGCCGNGCGCGCGCGGCCGAGAATGTCAGGCCGGAATGCCGGGGCGGTTTCACCTGAACAGATCGTAACTCTAATTCCTCGCCTCCTCAGCCTTGATGCCCGCGACGCGCGATCATTTACGTCTCGCGTGAGGAAAGCCCCTGGAGAGGTTTAATTGTCAATTTTCTGCGGAATCTCGTCGCGAGCTAATAATACGCTTTTACAAGATTCACCTGTCGAAATCGAGTTGGTACCGTTGGCCCAGCCACTGTCGTAATTCCGTTAATAGTCACGGATTAGTCTGGGAGCAATTTCAAATGCACTTTGAGAGATAAGCTCCGCTAAAGGTTATACGTAAATCCCCTTACCTCGTGCGTCCTCGTTAAATCTTAATCCATTGGTCTTATATTATGTTTTTACATTATGCAACACGCACAGGCTCATCTTGACGCGGATATTAACACGCACGTGTGCATGTAGCTCTAATGTGATGTGTTTGGTCAACTAACTAAATTTTCTATGAATCAAAGCCGATAATCCATCATGCATGACTCCTGGGTTGCAACACGTCGACAGCGAAACATTTTATTTAGCGAATAATAAAATTAAGAGAAAATTACAGGCGAACGGTCTCATGAATTATTATTGAGAGAGAAATTCTTTTTGCGGATTGATAAATTAATGTTGCATCGTCGGTTGACTAGAAATGGAAATAAATACATTTAATGTTATTGAGAATTTATTTATTTTCTGAAAAAATGTTCTCAATAATGATCAATTGCGAAAAAATGTCATTTTTCTTAAACAATAGAATACTATGAATATATTTTTTAATTTCTTTTAATTGCTTTAAGAGATATATTTGTATTAGTTATTCATAAGATATATTCATAAATATGTTTAATGTTACGCAACTGTGCGGTAACCTAATAATCCAGTGATATGTTTCGATATTTAAAAAATTCAGACGTTTTATGAGACGATTAATTTTTTTTTTTATTTTCCAATTCAAGAAAAACGGGTTTCTGATGTAAAGCATAATCCCGGAATTGACGATGAGTGCCACTTTCCAAGGTAGTCTCGGTCTATTCTAAAAATTCCTTTTTTTTTCCTCATCAGTCGTCAATGGGCGCGAGGTGCCTCGAAATCTTAGAGAATTATGCGACAAGCATCACGAGTTCAAGAAAGAGATAATTTCATCATTTCACGATTTTTAATAGCAACATTCTCTGGTCTTATTCCATTAGAGCTGATATTTAAGCGGCAGTCAAATTCAAATGCCCGAATTTGTCAAGGTTCTCAACGATCCGAACGATTCTCACGTATTTATCTTTAATCGGTGACACACGAAGAATCTTGTCTGACACGAATTATATCATCGAGTAATGAAGGAGGAATGATGCGCGCCGGCCGAGATTTGAAAAGAAAGTGTACTGTTACATAAGCGAACGGCTTATGCTAATGATCGAGACTGAGAGACAGAGGGAGAGAAAGAGGACCGGATCACGGAGAGTGAGGATTCCTCTTCGTGGGAGGATAGAAGTCAACGGCGCGACGCGCGCCTTCGATCTACGAGAATCTTCGATGTAATCCTCGCGATATGGCAAATATTGCCTTCGTTACCTCATTAATCAGCATTCTCGGAAAATGATCCTTTGAAGCAAAAATTATAAATTTATGTCTTACACATATTTCCGAAAATAAATTAATTTTCTCCTTATTATTACTGTCGTTGGAAACATCCGCTTTCTCCGTGCATCGTTTCCCGACTTGTCTTTGTCTAACTTGTCTAAACACTGGACAATTATGCGCGCGCGTGCGTGCCATTATATATTATATAATATGCCATTATATTATCATTGCGCGAAGATCCTATCGGACTTTCTAATATGTCTATGATCAAGAGACCGCGTATCGCGTTATATCATACGCACATGTAATCGGAGACTACACGTGGCTACGTTATGTTGCGTTGCACCCCGCCTCATATAATTTGGTACGTTAACGGCTAATAATACACAATTCAGGCGCCGTAGGCTAAGTTATCGATTAATACCCGAGAGTTGTTATCAAATTAGCCAGTCGACACGTTGGCTTGCATCATTGACGAAGAATAACGTTAATAATGTTTCTGACAGCTTCGCCCACTCTACAGTTTCCATACCTCATTATACTGTTAAACTCGTAATGTCAAATTACAGTCAATTTGAATCATTTTTAACCACTTCTTCAGTTGCTACTGCTGCTACTCAATATGTTGATAATTTAACGAAACCGATGGAATTAAATAACACGTTAACTATGTTTCATGTTAAAATAATAATGGCGATGCACATCGTAGTTAAAATTAAATTTGATCTTTTAACATTAAGAATGTAATTTTTTCCATTAATAAAAAATAAGAAAGAAATTAAATTGCAAGTTAAAATAATAATAAATAAACCATTGCTATTATCGATTCTCCTTTCAATTAAACTTTGTTAAATTTTTTAGGAAGAAAAAAACAGAAATTTTTATTCTTTTAATTTTACGATATAATATTGGGTCTGGGAAAAAGTTCGTGGCGTTTTCTCCATTTTCAAACGCAAACAACTTTCCAACCACTGCACCAATTTCGATATTTATACACTCAAAGTAATGCTCGAAGTGTCACCTTTCCAACGAGCGTTTAGTGGTGTCGCTGTGTTTCCTGAGTTATTTGCAATTGACGCCAATTATCGGGAAAAACGCCACGAACTTTTTCCCAGACCCAATATAATGAAATACGACAATTTTAAAAGAATTAGAAATACATACATATATCATATGATTCAAATGGCACATAAATAAAATTTTATTTCAAAACAGATAAATCAAAAGACAATTTGAACGACATGCTCAGCGTTATTAAGTAGACAGTCAATTTTAGATATGCTGAATACGTAATGTAATTTCCTTCATGACAACACATTCTGCGTAATGTCGGATGTAGCGCTGCTAAAATTATTGGAGCTGCGAAATTCGCGAAAGGTCGCTATGCCCGAGAGATCGGAGGCTTCTGGGACACCATATATAGATGACTGGCCGAGTTAGTGCATCGGGCCACGTTAGATCGTGACTTTTCCTTTCTGCGGCGGAGCGTCTTCTCAAGGCGCGATATTATTGTATAATCGATTGTGCGCGCGACGATGTTGCACGGACGGCGCAGCTGGCTGCGAAGAAGACGCGCGATCATTCCGGATAAACAGATGCGAGCCGTCCATCACGTGCGTGGTGACGTTACGCAAAGATCCATAGCGTGTTACGCGTTGCATGATGTATGTATGTANGTGGACCCCGAAGTCGACACCTGATCCCTATCGTCCTGCGTTAATAATTAATAACCTGCTAGAAATTTCACTGATGACTTCGGCAGGAATTCTCACGAGGTCTCGAAAGATGGTTTCGTGATTAGCGGGTTTGAAAAGTCACGGTAAACGAAAAAGCAAATAGGAATGTAAACGAAATTGAAATCTCAAATACTGAGAAGCGTGTCTTACGCTTTTTTTTTTATGTACAAAATGGCTGAGGGACATACGTTCTAGGTATTCAAGAAAATTTATATTATATTAAAATTATATTATAATTATATTATATTTACTTATTTTAATTTCTTTCTTATTTTTCATTAATAGTCGATGGCTCGATTCGACGTGTAAGCCTCTCTTTTTTTTATTAGAGGTCGATTATTCACTTTGCAAATTGATGGGAGTTATTTAAGGGGGAAAATGATGAGCGTCGCGATTATAACACGAGCTTCCCGGGGAGCGAGCCCGTCTGTTCCCGCTGGGAACGAGGCGAGCAGGACGGCGACGCCGGTTTTCAACGAGGAACCCGCACACTCGGGTCGGGGAATTTCGTAAGAAATTCCGCTGGACCGCGCGCGCGAGGTCGTCGCCGTTGCCGGCTAAAGGCGCACCTTGCGTAACTTCGCCGCCGCGAGCACGACGGCACGGATCCTAAATGCCACCACACTCTGTGTCGGCGGACGGACGGGCACCGTACACCGGCTGCGCGCATGCATTAGACGACGAGGTGAAGTCGCATGGTACGATGTACTTCTGATCTATCGTTTCTTCTGGAAAGGGGGGAGGGGGAGGACTGATCTACAGCTGGCCTATCAAGCTNTAGATTGAATTTACGACGAGGCGGTAAAACGGATCCAGGAGAGGCCGACGCGAGATGCCATCCTTAATTGATTCTTTTTACGATTTCTCGGATCTCCCCAGCAATTGGCATTACGCATCCCGCTAATTATAATGTAATATGACATTCCGAGCACAAGAGGCTGTTTAAACTTACAATTAGATGCAGGAGGTAATTAAAACTTACGATGCACAGACACTTTAAAATCTTTCTTTCGAGGAATTATCTTGAAAAGTTATCGGCGTAGCCTTGATTCGCGCAAAAGTAAATCTCAATAAAATTAAGATTCGGAGTATTGCAGCAGTCTGCATTTAATTAACATCTCTGAGGGCCTCCGTAGGAGTTTACATGCACCGCGGCGAGGCAGCCGCGCTCGTCTGACCAGTTCTATCGCGAACTACTGATCGCGGCTAATTCATATCCTTCAGATATCCTTCTGCGCGCCTTACGGCCTTACGATTGATTTACCTACCTAACGCGATAAATAATGCATCGCCGAGGGCGAAAGTCCACCGAGTCGGACCAGCTGTGTACGTTCGCCGCGCGATACGATTATTCGCCGACGATATATCCTCGTAATTCACTCGCGAGATCCTCCTCGCGTCCCGTACCACCCGCGGATGACGTAGCCAGAGATAAGATAATTACACCAGCAGGATGTGACCTCCTGCTGGAGGGTCCCGCCGAGGGTGTTTAAAGGTGGCGGTGAATAGTAGCCGACACCGCGAAAGGTGAGCCTCTCGATGAAAGAACATCTCGCTTTAAATTATATCGTTATGAAATTGATACGTACTCATAGATATGTGCGCAACATCTTCAAGAGACTTTATTTTCTAAACGTCGCACTTCTGCGTCGAGTCGCAGAGAAGAATCATCGCCAAGTAATTTTTTTACGTATTTTTATATGCGAAACCGAGAAACTATTCTGTGAAATCTACTTTAGGCTGTAAGTTGTATCGCTTAGAGATAAGATTCTATTTCTTAATTTTATGCGTCGTTTCCTACGAACAACATTTGCAAGGAATTAGAAATACGAACGACAGCAAGATATACGGCATATAAAATTTTATTTCGAAATCTGACGCGAGCTATATATCGCGGGCTTAACGAGACGTTGATGTGTGGAAGGACAAGACGTAACAACAAAATCAAGAGGAGATGATCGGGCGGCGAGATAATTACGCTCGCACGCGATTTTTCCGCGTTCGCAAGGCGATCCGGAAAACTCACGCTGCGCCACTTATCGTGGAGATTTACATGCCAAATGAAGGCAAACAACGGCTTATCTTCGAAAAGATCGACGCTAGAACCTTCCGTGATCAAAAATGCAGATGCTCTTCCCTTCTACCTCGCGTCTGAGCTAATGTAAATCAAAATCCATTCACGCAACCAAGAAAAGACAGAAGAATATAGAATCGACTCTCGGCTGCTCCTGGAAGCGTAGATTTATTTCCGTTAACGGCGGAAACGAACTATTAAAGTCAAGGACAGGCTAAAATTACTAAAAATACTTTCTCGTTCCCGATTAATCGTGACTTATTAATTACATCGACGTATTCGCGAAGCTGTCCCAAGCCGGTTTGGTCAGGCCGGAATGCACAAAGATTTTTACATATTCTGGACTTCTAATCGAAATTCATTCATGGGAAAACTGCTGAATTAGGTATCCCGTTAAATTAGTATAAATTAGTATATATATATATATATAT